>JASGCC010000569.1:0-75852 GCA_030067915.1 Hydractinia echinata
GGCCGGAAACCAAAAACCCCGGTTTCCCGTAAATCCCGGTCTCCCGTATATCGAATGTATACAAAGAAAGTACCCAGGGAGTAAACTCATTTCCCGAACGATTTTTAAAATGCTGTTTTCACCACTAAAACGTATGAGACTTGTAGTTTTCAAAAATGGTATCATTTTTGATGAGACGCCGAATGAAAGCAGTTTAATGGCCGGAAACCAAAAAACCCGCGTTTCCCGTAAATCCCGGTCTCGGCCCGTATATCGAATGTATACAAAAAGTACCCAGGGAGTAAACTCATTTCCCGAACGATTTTTAAAATGCTGTTTTCACCACTAAAACGTATGAGACTTGTAGTTTTCAAAAATGGTATCATTTTTGATGAGTGCCGAATGAAAGCAGTTTAATGGCCGGAAACCGAAATCCCGCGTTTTACCGTAAATCCCGGTCTCGGCCCGTATAGTCGAATGTATACAAATAAAGTACCCAGGGAGTAAACTCATTTCCCGAACGCAGGAGACTTGTAGTTTTCAATAATGGTATCATTTTTGATTAGACGTGGAATGAAAGCAGTTTAATCGCCAGAAACAGAAAACACGCGGTTTCCCGAAAAGCCTGGGCTTGGCCCGTATAGTCGAATGTATACAAAGAAAGTATCCAGGGAGTAAACTAATCTCCCGAATGATTTTTAAAATGCGGGTTTCACAACTGAAACGCATGAGAGTTGTAGTTTCCAAAAATGGTATCATTTTTGATGAGACGCCGAATGAAAGCAGTTTAATGGCCGGAAACCTAAAACCCGCGGTGTCCCATAAATCCCCGTCACAGTCCCTATAGCCGAATGTATAAAAAGAAAGTACCCAGGGAGTAAACTCATTTACCGAACGATTTTTAAAATGCTGTTTTCACCACTAAAACGTATGAGACTTGTAGTTTTCAAAAATGGTATCATTTTTGATCAGTTGCTGAACGAAAGCAGTTTAATCGCCGGAAACCAAAAAACCCGTTTTCCCGTAAATCCCGGTCTTGGCCCGTATAGTCGAATGTATATAAAGAAAGTACCCAGGGAGTAAACTCATTTCCCGAACGATTTTTAAAATGCTGTTTTCACCACTAAAACGTATGAGACTTGTAGTTTTCAAGAATGGTATCATTTTTGCTGAGACGCCGAATGAAAGCAGTTTAATGGCCGGAAACCGAAATCCCGCGTTTTACCGTAAATCCCGGTCTCGGCCCGAATATTCGAATGTATACATATAAAGTACCCAGGGAGTAAACTCATTTCCCGAACGATTGTTAAAATGCGGTTTCCAGCACTAAAACGCAGGAGACTTGTAGTTTTAATAATGGTATCATTTTTTATTAGACGTGGAATGAAAGCAGTTTAATCGCAGGAAACAGAAAACACGCGGTTTCCCGAAAATCCCGGGCCTGGCCCGTATAGTCGAATGTATACAAAGAAAGTACCCAGGTAGTAAACTCATTTCCCGAACGTTTTTTAAAATGCTGCTTTCACCACTAAAACGTATGAGACTAGTAGTTTTTAAAAATGGTATCATTTTTGATCAGTTGCTGAACGAAAGCAGTTTAATCGCCGGAAACCAAAAAACCCCGGTTTCCCGTAAATCCCGGTCTTGGCCCGTATAGTCGAATGTATACAAAGAAAGCCTAGGGAGTAAACTCATTTCCCGAACGATTTCTAAAATGCTGTTTTCACCACTAAAGCGTATGAGACTTGTAGTTTTAAAAAATGGTATCATCTTTGATGAGACGCCGAATGAAAGCAGTTTAATGGCCGGAAACCGAAATCCCGCGTTTTACCGTAAATCCCGGTCTCGGCCCGTATATTCGAATGTGTACATATAAAGTACCCAGGGAGTAAACTCATTTCCCGAACGTTTTTTAAAATGCTGTTTTCACCGCTAAAACGCAGGAGACTTGTAGTTTTCAATAAGTTGTAGTTTCCAAAAATGGTATCATTTTTGATGAGACGCCGAATGAAAGCAGATTAATGGCCGGAAACCTAAAACCCGCGGTGTCCCATAAATCCCCGTCACAGTCCCTATAGCCGAATGTATAAAAGAAAGTACCCAGGGAGTAAACTCATTTCCGAACGATTTTTAAAATGCTGTTTTCACCACTAAAACGTATGAGACTTGTAGTTTTCAAAAATGGTATCATTATTGACCAGTTGATGAACGAAAGCAGTTTAATAGCCGGAAACCAAAAAAACCCCGGTTTCCCGTAAATCCCGGTCTTGGCCCGTACAATCGAATGTATACAAAGAAAGTACCAAGGGAGTAAACTCATTTCCCGAACGATTTTTAAAATGCTGTTTTCACCACTAAAACGTATGAGACTTGTAGTTTTAAAAAATGGTATCATCTTTGATGAGACGCCGAATGAAAGCAGTTTAATGGCCGGAAACCGAAATCCCGCGTTTTACCGTAAATCCCGGTCTCGGCCCGTATATTCGAATGTGTACATATAAAGTACCCAGGGAGTAAACTCATTTACCGAACGATTTTTAAAATGCTGTTTTCACCACTAAAACGCAGGAGACTTGTAGTTTTCAATAAGTTGTAGTTTCCAAAAATGGTATCATTTTTGATGAGACGCCGAATGAAAGCAGTTTAATGGCCGGAAACCTAAAACCCGCGGTGTCCCATAAATCCCCGTCACAGTCCCTATAGCCGAATGTATAAAAAGAAAGTACCCAGGGAGTAAACTCATTTCCCGAACGATTTTTAAAATGCTGTTTTCACCACTAAAACGTATGAGACTTGTAGTTTTAAAAAATGGTATCATCTTTGATGAGACGCCGAATGAAAGCAGTTTAATGGCCGGAAACCGAAATCCCGCGTTTTACCGTAAATCCCGGTCTCGGCCCGTATATTCGAATGTGTACATATAAAGTACCCAGGGAGTAAACTCATTTCCCGAACGATTTTTAAAATGCTGTTTTCACCGCTAAAACGCAGGAGACTTGTAGTTTTCAATAAGTTGTAGTTTCCAAAAATGGTATCATTTTTGATGAGACGCCGAATGAAAGCAGATTAATGGCCGGAAACCTAAAACCCGCGGTGTCCCATAAATCCCCGTCACAGTCCCTATAGCCGAATGTATAAAAAGAAAGTACCCAGGGAGTAAACTCATTTCCGGAACGATTTTTAAAATGCTGTTTTCACCACTAAAACGTATGAGACTTGTAGTTTTCAAAAATGGTATCATTATTGACCAGTTGATGAACGAAAGCAGTTTAATAGCCGGAAACCAAAAAAACCCCGGTTTCCCGTAAATCCCGGTCTTGGCCCGTACAATCGAATGTATACAAAGAAAGTACCAAGGGAGTAAACTCATTTCCCGAACGATTTTTAAAATGCTGTTTTCACCACTAAAACGTATGAGACTTGTAGTTTTAAAAAATGGTATCATCTTTGATGAGACGCCGAATGAAAGCAGTTTAATGGCCGGAAACCGAAATCCCGCGTTTTACCGTAAATCCCGGTCTCGGCCCGTATATTCGAATGTGTACATATAAAGTACCCAGGGAGTAAACTCATTTACCGAACGATTTTTAAAATGCTGTTTTCACCACTAAAACGCAGGAGACTTGTAGTTTTCAATAAGTTGTAGTTTCCAAAAATGGTATCATTTTTGATGAGACGCCGAATGAAAGCAGTTTAATGGCCGGAAACCTAAAACCCGCGGTGTCCCATAAATCCCCGTCACAGTCCCTATAGCCGAATGTATAAAAAGAAAGTACCCAGGGAGTAAACTCATTTCCCGAACGATTTTTAAAATGCTGTTTTCACCACTAAAACGTATGAGACTTGTAGTTTTCAAAAATGGTATCATTTTTGATCAGTTGCTGAACGAAAGCAGTTTAATCGCCGGAAACCAAAAAACCCCGTTTTCCCGTAAATCCCGGTCTTGGCCCGTATAGTCGAATGTATATAAAGAAAGTACCCAGGGAGTAAACTCATTTCCCGAACGATTTTTAAAATGCTGTTTTCACCACTAAAACGTATGAGACTTGTAGTTTTCAAGAATGGTATCATTTTTGCTGAGACGCCGAATGAAAGCAGTTTAATGGCCGGAAACCGAAATCCCGCGTTTTACCGTAAATCCCGGTCTCGGCCCGAATATTCGAATGTATACATATAAAGTACCCAGGGAGTAAACTCATTTCCCGAACGATTGTTAAAATGCGGTTTCCAGCACTAAAACGCAGGAGACTTGTAGTTTTAAATAATGGTATCATTTTTTATTAGACGTGGAATGAAAGCAGTTTAATCGCAGGAAACAGAAAACACGCGGTTTCCCGAAAATCCCGGGCCTGGCCCGTATAGTCGAATGTATACAAAGAAAGTACCCAGGTAGTAAACTCATTTCCCGAACGTTTTTTAAAATGCTGCTTTCACCACTAAAACGTATGAGACTAGTAGTTTTTAAAAATGGTATCATTTTTGATCAGTTGCTGAACGAAAGCAGTTTAATCGCCGGAAACCAAAAAACCCCGGTTTCCCGTAAATCCCGGTCTTGGCCCGTATAGTCGAATGTATACAAAGAAAGCCTAGGGAGTAAACTCATTTCCCGAACGATTTCTAAAATGCTGTTTTCACCACTAAAACGTATGAGACTTGTAGTTTTAAAAAGTGGTATCATCTTTGATGAGACGCCGAATGAAAGCAGTTTAATGGCCGGAAACCGAAATCCCGCGTTTTACCGTAAATCCCGGTCTCGGCCCGTATATTCGAATGTGTACATATAAAGTACCCAGGGAGTAAACTCATTTCCCGAACGATTTTTAAAATGCTGTTTTCACCACTAAAACGCAGGAGACTTGTAGTTTTCAAAAAGTTGTAGTTTCCAAAAATGGTATCATTTTTGGTGAGACGCCGAATGAAAGCAGATTAATGGCCGGAAACCTAAAACCCGCGGTGTCCCATAAATCCCCGTCACAGTCCCTATAGCCGAATGTATAAAAAGAAAGTACCCAGGGAGTAAACTCATTTCCGGAACGATTTTTAAAATGCTGTTTTCACCACTAAAACGTATGAGACTTGTAGTTTTCAAAAATGGTATCATTATTGACCAGTTGATGAACGAAAGCAGTTTAATAGCCGGAAACCAAAAAAACCCCGGTTTCCCGTAAATCCCGGTCTTGGCCCGTACAATCGAATGTATACAAAGAAAGTACCCAGGGAGTAAACTCATTTCCCGAACGATTTTTAAAATGCTGTTTTCACCACTAAAACGTATGAGACTTGTAGTTTTAAAAAATGGTATCATCTTTGATGAGACGCCGAATGAAAGCAGTTTAATGGCCGGAAACCGAAATCCCGCGTTTTACTGTAAATCCCGGTCTCGGCCCGTATATTCGAATGTGTACATATAAAGTACCCAGGGAGTAAACTCATTTACCGAACGATTTTTAAAATGCTGTTTTCACCACTAAAACGCAGGAGACTTGCAGTTTTCAATAAGTTGTAGTTTCCAAAAATGGTATCATTTTTGATGAGACGCCGAATGAAAGCAGTTTAATGGCCGGAAACCTAAAACCCGCGGTGTCCCATAAATCCCCGTCACAGTCCCTATAGCCGAATGTATAAAAAGAAAGTACCCAGGGAGTAAACTCATTTCCCGAACGATTTTTAAAATGCTGTTTTCACCACTAAAACGTATGAGACTTGTAGTTTTCAAAAATGGTATCATTTTTGATAGTTGCTGAACGAAAGCAGTTTAATCGCCGAAACCAAAAAACCCCGTTTTCCCGTAAATCCCGGTCTTGGCCCGTATAGTCGAATGTATACAAAGAAAGTACCCAGGGAGTAAACTCATTCCCGAACGATTTTTAAAATGCTGTTTTCACCACTAAAACGTATGAGACTTGTAGTTTTCAAGAATGGTATCATTTTTGCTGAGACGCCGAATGAAAGCAGTTTAATGGCCGGAAACCGAAATCCCGCGTTTTACGTAAATCCCGGTCTCGGCCCGAATATTCGAATGTATACATATAAAGTACCCAGGGAGTAAACTCATTCCCGAACGATTGTTTAAAATGCGGTTTCCAGCACTAAAAACGGCAGGAGACTTGTAGTTTTAAATAATGGTATCATTTTTATTAGACGTGGAATGAAAGCAGTTTAATCGCAGGAAACAGAAAACACGCGGTTTCCCGAAAATCCCGGCCTGGCCCGTATAGTCGAATGTATACAAAGAAAGTACCCAGGTAGTAAACTCATTTCCCGAACGTTTTTAAAATGCTGCTTTCACCACTAAAACGTATGAGACTAGTAGTTTTCAAAAATGGTATCATTTTTGATCAGTTGCTGAACGAAAGCAGTTTAATCGCCGGAAACCAAAAAACCCCGGTTTCCCGTAAATCCCGGTCTTGGCCCGTATAGTCGAATGTATACAAAGAAACCTAGGGAGTAAACTCATTTCCCGAACGATTCTAAAATGCTGTTTTCACCACTAAAACGTATGAGACTTGTAGTTTTAAAAAGTGGTATCATCTTTGATGAGACGCCGAATGAAAGCAGTTTAATGGCCGGAAACCGAAATCCCGCGTTTACCGTAAATCCCGGTCTCGGCCCGTATATTCGAATGTGTACATATAAAGTACCCAGGGAGTAAACTCATTTCCCGAACGATTTTTAAAATGCTGTTTTCACCACTAAAACGCAGGAGACTTGTAGTTTTCAAAAAGTTGTAGTTTCCAAAAAGGTATCATTTTTGATGAGACGCCGAATGAAAGCAGATTAATGGCCGGAAACCTAAAACCCGCGGTGTCCCATAAATCCCGTCACAGTCCCTATAGCGAATGTATAAAAAGAAAGTACCCAGGGAGTAAACTCATTTCCGGAACGATTTTTAAAATGCTGTTTTCACCACTAAAACGTATGAGACTTGTAGTTTTCAAAATGGTATCATTATTGACCAGTTGATGAACGAAAGCAGTTTAATAGCCGGAAACCAAAAAAACCCCGGTTTCCCGTAAATCCCGGTCTTGGCCCGTACAATCGAATGTATACAAAGAAAGTACCCAGGGAGTAAACTCATTTCCCGAACGATTTTTATAATGCTGTTTCACCACTAAAACGTATGAGACTTGGTAGTTTTAAAAATGGTATCATCTTTGATGAGACGCCGAATGAAAGCAGTTTAATGGCCGGAAACCGAAATCCCGGCGTTTTTACCGTAAATCCCGGTCTCGGCCCGTATATTCGAATGTGTACATATAAAGTACCCAGGGAAGTAAACTCATTTCCCGAACGATTTTTAAAATGCTGTTTTCACCACTAAACGCAGGAGACTTGTAGTTTTCAATAAGTTGTAGTTTCCAAAAATGGTATCATTTTTGATGAGACGCCGAATGAAAGCAGTTTAATGGCCGGAAACCTAAAACCCGCGGTGTCCCATAAATCCCCGTCACAGTCCCTATAGCCGAATGTATAAAAAGAAAGTACCCAGGGAGTAAACTCATTTCCGGAACGATTTTTAAAATGCTGTTTTCACCACTAAAACGTATGAGACTTGTAGTTTTCAAAAATGGTATCATTATTGACCAGTTGATGAACGAAAGCAGTTTAATCGCCGGAAACCAAAAAAACCCCGGTTTCCCGTAAATCCCGGTCTTGGCCCGTACAATCGAATGTATACAAAGAAAGTACCCAGGTAGTAAACTCATTTCCCGAACGTTTTTTAAAATGCTGCTTTCACCACTAAAACGTATGAGACTAGTAGTTTTTAAAAATGGTATCATTTTTTGATCAGTTGCTGAACGAAAGCAGTTTAATCGCCGGAAACCAAAAAACCCCGGTTTCCCGTAAATCCCGGTCTTGGCCCGTATAGTCGAATGTAACAAAGAAAGCCTAGGGAGGTAAACTCATTTCCCGAACGATTTCTAAAATGCTGTTTTCACCACTAAAACGTATGAGACTTGTAGTTTTAAAAATGGTATCATCTTTGATGAGACGCCGAATGAAAGCAGTTTAATGGCCGGAAACCGAAAATCCCGCGTTTTACCGTAAATCCCGGTCTCGGCCCGTATATTCGAATGTGTACATATAAAAGTACCCAGGGAGTAAACTCATTTCCCGAACGATTTTTAAAATGCTGTTTTTCACCACTAAAACGCAGGAGACTTGTAGTTTCAAAAAGTTGTAGTTTCCAAAAATGGTATCATTTTTGATGAGACGCCGAATGAAAGCAGATTAATTGGCCGGAAACCTAAAACACCCGCGGTGTCCCATAAATCCCCGTCACAGTCCCCTATAGCCGAATGTATAAAAAGAAAGTACCCAGGGAGTAAACTCATTTCCGGAACGATTTTTAAAATGCTGTTTTCACCACTAAAACGTATGAGACTTGTAGTTTTCAAAAATGGTATCATTATTGACCAGTTGATGAACGAAAGCAGTTTAATAGCCCGGAAACCAAAAAAAACCCCGGTTTCCCGTAAATCCCGGTCTTGGCCCGTACAATCGAATGTATACAAAGAAAAGTACCAGGGAGTAAACTCATTTCCCGAACGATTTTTAAAATGCTGTTTTCACCACTAAAACGTATGAGACTTGTAGTTTTAAAAAATGGTATCATCTTTGATGAGACGCCGAAATGAAAGCAGTTTAATGGCCGGAAACCGAAATCCCGCGTTTTACCGTAAATCCCGGTCTCGGCCCGTATATTCGAATGTGTACATATAAAGTTACCCCAGGGAGTAAACTCATTTACCGAACGATTTTTAAATGCTGTTTCACCACTAAACGCAGGAGACTTGTAGTTTTCAATAAGTTGTAGTTTCCAAAAATGGTATCATTTTTGATGAGACGCCGAATGAAAGCAGTTTAATGGCCGGAACCTAAAACCGCGGTGTCCCATAAATCCCCGTCACAGTCCCTATAGCCGAATGTATAAAAAGAAAGTACCCAGGGAGTAAACTCATTTCCCGAACGATTTTTAAAATGCTGTTTTCACCACCTAAAAACGTATGAGACTTGTAGTTTTCAAAAATGGTATCATTTTTTGATCAGTTGCTGAACGAAAGCAGTTTATTCGCCGGAAACCAAAAAACCCCGTTTTCCCCGTAAATCCCGGTCTTGGCCCGTATAGTCGAATGTATATAAAGAAAGTACCCAGGGAGTAAACTCATTTCCCGAACGATTTTTAAAATGCTGTTTTCACCACTAAAACGTATGAGACTTGTAGTTTTCAAGAATGGTATCATTTTTGCTGAGACGGCGAATGAAAGCAGTTTTAATGGCCGGAAACCGAAATCCCGCGTTTTACCGTAAATCCCGGTCTCGGCCCGAATATTCGAATGTATACATATAAAGTACCCAGGGAGTAAACTCATTTCCCGAACGATTGTTTAAAATGCGGTTTCCAGCACTAAAACGCAGGAGACTTGTAGTTTTAAATAATGGTATCATCTTTTATTAGACGTGGAATGAAAGCAGTTTAATCGCAGGAAACAGAAAACACGCGGTTTCCCGAAAATCCCGGGCCTGGCCCGTATAGTCGAATGTATACAAAGAAAGTACCCAGGTAGTAAACTCATTTCCCGAACGTTTTTTTAAATGCTGCTTTCACCACTTAAAACGTATGAGACTAGTAGTTTTTAAAAAATGGTATCATTTTTGATCAGTTGCTGAACGAAAGCAGTTTAATCGCCGGAAACCAAAAAACCCCGGTTTCCCGTAAATCCCGGTCTTGGCCCGTATAGTCGAATGTATACAAAGAAAGCCTAGGGAGTAAACTCATTTCCCGAACGATTTCTAAAATGCTGTTTTCACCACTAAAACGTATGAGACTTGTAGTTTTAAAAAGTGGTATCATCTTTGATGAGACGCCGAATGAAAGCAGTTTAATGGCCGGAAACCGAAATCCCCGCGTTTTACCGTAAATCCCGGTCTCGGCCCGTATATTCGAATGTGTACATATAAAGTACCCAGGGAGTAAACTCATTTCCCGAACGATTTCTAAAATGCTGTTTTCACCACTAAAACGCAGGAGACTTGTAGTTTTCAAAAAAGTTGTAGTTTCCAAAAATGGTATCATTTTTGATGAGACGCCGAATGAAAGCAGATTAATGGCCGGGAAACCTAAAAACCCGCGGTGTCCCATAAATCCCCGTCACAGTCCCTATAGCCGAATGTATAAAAAAGAAAGTACCCAGCGGAGTAAACTCATTTCCGGAACGATTTTTAAAATGCTGTTTTCACCACTAAAACGTATGAGACTTGTAGTTTTCAAAAAATGGTATCATTATTGACCAGTTGATGAACGAAAGCAGTTTAATAGCCCGGAAACCAAAAAAACCCCGGTTTCCCGTAAATCCCGGTCTTGGGCCCGTACAATCGAATGTATACAAAGAAAGTACCCAGGGAGTAAACTCATTTCCCGAACGATTTTTATAATGCTGTTTTCACCACTAAAAACGTATGAGACTTGTAGTTTAAAAAATGGTATCATCTTTGATGAGACGCCGAATGAAAGCAGTTTAATGGCCGGAAACCGAAATCCCGCGTTTTACCGTAAATCCCGGTCTCGGCCCGTATATTCGAATGTGTACATATAAAGTACCCAGGGAGTAAACTCATTTCCCGAACGATTTTTTAAAATGCTGTTTTCACCACTAAAACGCAGGAGACTTGTAGTTTTCCAATAAGTTGTAGTTTCCAAAAATGGTATCATTTTTGATGAGACGCCGAATGAAAGCAGTTTAATGGCCGGAAACCTAAAACCCGCGGTGTCCCATAAATCCCCGTCACAGTCCCTATAGCCGAATGTATAAAAAGAAAGTACCCAGGGAGTAAACTCATTTCCGGAACGATTTTTAAAATGCTGTTTTCACCACTAAAACGTATGAGACTTGTAGTTTTCAAAAATGGTATCATTATTGACCAGTTGATGAACGAAAGCAGTTTAATCGCCGGAAACCAAAAAAAACCCCGGTTTCCCGTAAATCCCGGTCTTGGCCCGTACAATCGAATGTATACAAAGAAAGTACCCAGGGAGTAAACTCATTTCCCGAACGATTTTTAAAATGCTGTTTTCACCACTAAAACGTATGAGACTTGTAGTTTTCAAAAATGGTATCATTTTTGATGAGACGCCGAATGAAAGCAGTTTAATGGCCGGAAACCGAAATTCCGCGTTTTACCGTAAATCCCGGTCTCGGCCCGTATATTCGAATGTATACATATAAAGTACCCAGGGAGTAAACTCATTTCCCGAACGATTTTTAAAATGCGGTTTCCAGCACTAAAACGCAGGAGACTTGTAGTTTTCAAAAATGGTATCATTATTGACCAGCTTGATGAACGAAAGCAGTTTAATCGCCGGAAACCAAAAAACCCCCGGTTTCCCGTAAATCCCGGTCTTGGCCCGTATAATCGAATGTATACAAAGAAAGTACCCAGGGAGTAAACTCATTTCCCGAACGATTTTTAAAATGCTGTTTTCATCACTAAAACGTATGAGACTTGTAGTTTTTAAAAATGGTATCATTTTTGCCGAGACGCCGAATGAAAGCAGTTTAATGGCCGGAAACCGAAATCCCGCGTTTTACCGTAAATCCCGGTCTCGGCCCGAATATTCGAATGTATACATATAAAGTACCCAGGGAGTAAACTCATTTCCCGAACGATTTTTAAAATCCGGTTTCCAGCACTAAAACGCAGGAGACTTGTAGTTTTAAATAATGGGTTCATGTTTTATTAGACGTGGAATGAAAGCAGTTTAATCGCCGGAAACAGAAAACACGCGGTTTCCCGAAATCCCGGGCCTGACCCGTATAGTCGAATGTATACAAAGAAAGTACCCAGGGAGTAAACTAATCTCCCGAATGATTTTTAAAATGCGGGTTTCACAACTAAAACGCTTGAGATTTGTAGTTTTAAAAAATGGTATCATTTTTTATGAGACGCCGAATGAAAGCACTTTAATGGCCGGAAACCGAAATCCCACGTTTTTACCGAAATGCCGGTCTTCTGCCCGTATAGTCGAATGTATACAAATAAAGTACCCCAGGGAAGTAAACTCATTTCCCGAACGATTTTTAAAATGCGGGTTTCACAACTAAAACGCATGAGAGTTGTAGTTTCCAAAAATGGTATCATTTTTGATGAGACGCCGAATGAAAGCAGTTTAATGGCCGGAAACCTAAGAACCGCGGTGTCCCATAAATCCCCGTCACAGCCCCTATAGCCGAATGTATAAAAAGAAAGTACCCAGGGAGTAAACTCATTTCCCGAACGATTTTTAAAATGCTGTTTTCACCACTAAAACGTATGAGACTTGTAGTTTTCAAAAATGGTATCATTATTGACCAGTTGATGAACGAAAGCAGTTTAATCGCCGGAAACCAAAAAACCCCGGTTTCCCGTAAATCCCGGTCTTGGCCCGTATAATCGAATGTATACAAAGAAAGTACCCAGGGAGTAAACTCATTTCCCGAACGATTTTTAAAATGCTGTTTTCATCACCAAAACGTATGAGACTTGTAGTTTTTCAAAAATGGTATCATTTTTGCCGAGACGCCGAATGAAAGCAGTTTAATGGCCGGAAACCGAAATCCCGCGTTTTACCGTAAATCCCCGGTCTCGGCCCGAATATTCGAATGTATACATATAAAGTACCCAGGAGTAAACTCATTTCCCGAACGATTTTTAAAATCCGGTTTTCCAGCACTAAAACGCAGGAGACTTGTAGTTTTAAATAATGGTATCATTTTTTATTAGACGTGGAATGAAAGCAGGTTTAATCGCCGGAAACATAAAACACGCGGTTTCCCGAAAATCCCGGGCCTGACCCCGTATAGTCGAATGTATACAAAGAAAGTACCCAGGAGTAAACTAATCTCCTGAATGATTTTTTAAAAATGCGGGTTTCACAACTAAAACGCTTGAGACTTGTAGTTTTAAAAAATGGTATCATTTTTTATGAGACGCCGAATGAAAGCAGTTTAATGCGGGAAACCGAAATCCCACGTTTTACCGAAATCCCGTCTCTGCCCGTATAGTCGAATGTATACAAATAAAAGTACCCAGGGAGTAAACTCATTTCCCGAACGATTTTTAAAATGCGGATTTCACAACTAAAAACGCATGAGAGTTGTAGTTTCCAAAAATGGTATCAATTTTGATGAGACGCCGAATGAAAGCAGTTTAATGGCCGGAAACCTAAAAACCGCGGTGTCCCATAAATCCCCGTCACAGCCCCTATAGCCGAATGTATAAAAGAAAGTACCCAGGGAGTAAACTCATTTCCCGAACGATTTTTAAAATGCTGTTTTCACCACTAAAACGTATGAGACTTGTAGTTTTCAAAAATGGTATCATTTTTGATCAGTTGCTGAACGAAAGCAGTTTAATCGCCGGAAACCAAAAAAACCCCGGTTTCCCGTATATCCCGGTCTTGGTCCGTATAGTCGAATGTATACAAAGAAAGTACCCAGGGAGTAAACTCATTTCCCCGAACGATTTTTAAAATGCTGTTTTCACCACTAAAACGTATGAGACTTGTAGTTTTCAAAAATGGTATTATTTTTGCTGAGACCGCCGAATGAAAGCAGTTTTAATGGCCGGAAACCGAAATCCCGCGTTTACCGTAAATTCCCGGTCTCCGGCCCGAATATTCGAATGTATACATATAAAGTACCCAGGGAGTAAACTCATTTCCCGAACGATTTTTAAAATGCTGTTTTCACCACTAAAACGTATGAGACTTGTAGTTTTCAAAAATGGTATTATTTTGCTGAGACGCCGAATGAAAGCAGTTTTAATGGCCGGAAACCGAAATCCCGCGTTTTACCGTAAATCCCGGTCTCGGCCCGAATATTCGAATGTATACATATAAAGTACGCCAGGGAGTTAAACTCATTTCCCGAACGATTTTTAAAATGCTGTTTTCACCACTAAAACGTATGAGACTTGTAGTTTTCAAAAATGGTATCATTATTGACCAGTTGCTGAACGAAAGCAGTTTAATCGCCGGAAAACCACAAAACCCCGGTTTCCGCGTAAATCCCGGTTATGGCCCGTATAATCGAATGTATACAAAGAAAGTACCAGGGAGTAAAACTCATTTCCCGAACGATTTTTAAAATCCGGTTTCCAGCACTAAAACGCAGGAGAACTTGTAGTTTTAATAATGGTATCATTTTTTTATTAGACGTGGAATGAAAGCAGTTAATCGCCGGAAACAGAAAACACGCGGTTTCCCGAAAATCCCCGGCCTGACCCGTATAGTTCGAATGTATACAAAGAAAGTACCCAGGGAGTAAACTAATCTCCCGAATGATTTTTAAAATGCGGGTTTCACAACTAAAACGCTTGAGACTTGTAGTTTTAAAAAATGGTATCATTTTTTATGAGACGCCGAATGAAAAGCAGTTTTAATGGCCGGAAACCGAAATCCCCACGTTTTACCGAAAATCCCGGTCTCTGGCCCGTATAGTCGAATGTATACAAATAAAGTACCCCAGGAGTAAACTCATTTCCCGAACGATTTTTAAAATGCGGGTTTCACAAACTAAAACGCATGAGAGTTGTGTAGTTTCCAAAAATTGGTATCATTTTTTGATTGAGACGCCGAATGAAAGCAGTTTAATGGCCGGAAACTTAAAAACCGCCGGTGTCCCATAAATCCCCGTCACAGCCCCTATAGCCGAATGTATAAAAAAGAAAGTACCCAGGGAGTAAACTCATTTCCCGAACGATTTTTAAAAATGCTGTTTTCACCACTAAAACGTATGAGACTTGTAGTTTTCAAAAATGGTATCATTTTTGATCAGTTGCTGAACGAAAGCATGTTTAATCGGCCGGAAACCAAAAAACCCCGGTTTCCCCGTATATCCCGGTCTTGGCCCGTATAGTCGAATGTATACAAAGAAAGTACCCAGGGAGTAAACTCATTTCCCGAACGATTTTTAAAATGCTGTTTTCACCACTAAAACGTATGAGACTTGTAGTTTTCAAAAATGGTATTATTTTTGCTGAGACGGCCGAATGAAAGCAGTTTAATGGCCGGGAAACCGGAAATCCCGCGTTTTACCGTAAATCCCGGTCTCGGCCCGAATATTCGAATGTATACATATAAAGTACCCAGGGAGTAAACTTCATTTCCCGAACGAATTTTTAAATGCTGTTTTCACCCACCTAAAACGTATGAGACTTGTAGTTTTCAAAAATGGTATTATTTTTGATCAGTTGCTGAACGAAAGCAGTTTAATCGCCGGAAACCAAAAACCCCGGTTTCCGTATATCCCGGTCTTGGCCCGTATAGTCGAATGTATACAAAGAAAGTACCCAGGGAGTAAACTCATTCCCGAACGATTTTTTAAAATCTGGTTTCACCACTAAAACGTATGAGACTTGTAGTTTTCAAAAATGGTATTATTTTTGCTGAGACGCCGAATGAAAGCAGTTTAATGGCCGGAAACCGAAATCCCGCGTTTTTACCGTAAATCCCGGTCTCGGCCCGAATATTCGAATGTATACATATAAAGTACCCAGGAAGTAAACTCATTTTCCCGAAACGATTTTTTAAAATGCTGTTTTCACCACTAAAACGTATGAGACTTGTAGTTTTCAAAAATGGTATCATTATTGACCAGTTGCTGAAACGAAAGCAGTTTAATCGCCGGAAACCAAAAAACCCCGGTTTCCCGTAAATCCCGGTTATGGCCCGTATAATCGAATGTATACAAAGAAAGTACCCAGGGAGTAAACTCATTTCCCGAACGGTTTTTAAAATGCTGTTTTCATCACTAAAACGTATGGAGACTTGTAGTTTTCAAAAATGGTATTATTTTTGCTGAGACGCCGAATGAAAGCAGTTTAATGGCCGGAAACCGAAATCCCGCGTTTTACCGTAAATCCCGGTCTCGGCCCGAATATTCGAATGTATACATATAAAGTACCCAGGGAGTATACTCATTTCCCGAACGATTTTTAAAATCCGGTTTCCAGCACTAAAACGCAGGAGACTTGTAGTTTTAAATAATGGTATCATTTTTTATTAGACGTGGAATGAAAGCAGTTTAATCGCCGGAAACAGAAAACACGCGGTTTCCCGAAAATCCCGGGCCTGACCCGTATAGTCGAATGCATACAAAGAAAGTACCCAGGGAGTAAACTAATCTCCGAATGATTTTTAAAATGCGGGTTTTCACAATTAAAGGCTTGAGACTTGTACTTTTAAAAAATGGTATCATTTTTATGAGGACGCCGAATGAAAGCAGTTTAATGGCGGGAAACCGAAATCCCACGTTTTACCGAAAATCCCGCGGTCTCGGCCCGTATAGTCGAATGTATACAAATAAAGTACCCAGGGAGTAAACTCATTTCCCGAACGATTTTTAAAATGCGGGTTTCACAACTAAAACGCATGAGAGTTGTAGTTTCCAAAAATGGTATCATTTTTGATGAGACGCCGAATGAAAGCAGTTTAATGGCCGGAAACCTAAAACCCGCGGTGTCCCATAAATCCCCGTCACAGCCCCTATAGCCGAATGTATAAAAAGAAAGTACCCAGGGAGTAAACCCATTTCCCGAACGATTTTTAAAATGCTGTTTTCACCACTAAAACGTATGAGACTTGTAGGTTTCAAAAATGGTATCATTTTTGATCAGTTGCTGAACGAAAGCAGTTTAATGGCCGGAAACCAAAAAACCCCGGTTTTCCCGTATATCCCGGTCTTGGCCCGTATAGGTCGAATGTATACAAAGAAAGTACCCAGGGAGTAAACTCATTCCCGAACGATTTTAAAATGCTGTTTTCACCACTAAACGTCATGAGACTTGTAGTTTCAAAAATGGTATTATTTTTGCTGAGACGCCGAATGAAAGCAGTTTAATGGCCGCGAAACCGAAATCCCGCGTTTTACCCGTAAATCCGGTCTCGGCCCGAATATTCGAATGTATACATATAAAGTACCCAGGGAGTAAAACTCATTTCCCGAACGATTTTTAAAATGCTGTTTTCACCACTAAAACGTATGAGACTTGTAGTTTCAAAATGGTATTATTTTTGCTGAGACGCCGATGAAAGCAGTTAATGGCCGGAAACCGAAATCCCGCGTTTTACCGTAAATCCCGGTCTCGGCCCGAATATTCGAATGTATACATTTAAAGTACCCAGGCGAGTAAACTCATTTCCCGAACGATTTTTTAAAATGCTGTTTTCACCACTAAAACGCAGGAGACTTGTAGTTTTCAATAATGTATCATTTTTGATTAGACGTGGAATGAAAGCAGTTTAATCGCCGGAAACAGAAAACCACGCGGTTTCCCGAAAAATCCCGGCTTGGCCCGTATAGTCGAATGTATACAAAGAAAGTACCAGGGAGTAAACTAATCTCCCGAATGATTTTTAAAATGCGGGTTTCACAACTAAAACGCATGAGAGTTGTAGTTTCCAAAAATGGTATCATTTTTGATGAGACGCCGAATGAAAGCAGTTTAATGCCGGAAACCTAAAACCCGCGGGTCCCATAAATCCCCGTCACGGCCCGTATAGCCGAATGTATACAAAGAAAGTACCCAGGGAGTTAAACTCATTTCCCGAACGATTTTTAGAATGCTGTTTCACGCACCTAAAACGTATGAGACTTGTAGTTTTTTTCCAAAAATGGTATTCATTTTTTGATGAGACGCGAATGAAAGCAGTTTAATGGCCGGAAACCGAAATCCCGCGGTTTTACCGTAAAATCCCGGTCTCGGCCCGTATATTCGAATGTATACATATAAAGTACCCAGGGAGTAAACTCATTTCCCGAACGATTTTTAAAATGCGGTTTCCAGCACTAAAACGCAAGGAGACTTGTAGTTTTCAATAATGTATCATTTTTTTGATTAGACGTGGAATGAAAGCAGTTTAATCGCCAGAAACAGAAAACACGCGGTTTTCCCGAAGAAGCCCGGGCTTGGCCCGTATAGTCGAATGTATACAAAGAAAGTACCCAGGGAGTAAACTAATCTCCCGAATGATTTTTAAAATGCGGGTTTCACAAACTGAAACGCATTGAGAGTTGTAGTTTACAAAAATGGTATCATTTTGATGAGACGCCGAATGAAAGCAGTTTAATGGCCGGAAAACCTAAAACCCCACGGTGTTCCCATAAATCCCCGTCACAGTCCCTTATAGCCGAATGTATAAAAAGAAAGTACCCAGGGAGTAAACTCATTTCCCGAACGATTTTTAAAATGCGGTTTCCAGCACTAAAACGCAGGAGACTTGTAGTTTTCAATAATGGTATCATTTTTGATTAGACGTGGAATGAAAGCAGTTTAATCGCCGGAAACAGAAAACACGCGGTTTCCCGAAAATCCCGGGCCTGGCCCGTATAGTCGAATGTATACAAAGAAAGTACCCAGGTAGTAAACTCATTTCCCGAACGTTTTTTAAAATGCTGCTTTCACCACTAAAACGTATGAGACTAGTAGTTTTTAAAAATGATATCATTTTTGATAAGTTGCTGAACGAAAGCAGTTTAATCGCCGGAAACCAAAAAACCCCGGTTTCCCGTAAATCCCGGTCTTGGCCCGTATAGTCGAATGTATACAAAGAAAGCCTAGGGAGTAAACTCATTTCCCGAACGATTTTTAAAATGCTGTTTTCACCACTAAAACGTATGAGACTTGTAGTTTTCAAAATGGTATCATTTGCTGAGACGCCGAATGAAAGCAGTTAATGGCCGGAAACCGAAAACCCCGCGTTTCCCGTAAATCCCGGTCTCGGCCCGTATTATCGAATGTATACAAGAAAGTACCCAGGGAGTTAAACTCATTTCCCGAACGATTTTTAAAATGCTGTTTTCACCACTAAAACGTATGAGACTTGTAGTTTCAAAAATGGTATCATTTTTGATGAGACGCGAATGAAAGCAGTTTAATGGCCGGAAACCGAAATCCGCGTTTTACCGTAAATCCCGGTCTCGGCCCGTATATTCGAATGTATACATATAAAGTACCCAGGGAGTAAACTCATTTCCCGAACGATTGTTAAAATGCGGTTTCCAGCACTAAAACGCAGGAGACTTGTAGTTTTAAATAATGGTATCATTTTTTATTAGACGTGGAATGAAAGCAGTTTAATCGCCGGAAACAGAAAACACGCGGTTTCCCGAAATCCCGGGCCTGGCCCGTATAGTCGAATGTATACAAAGAAAGTACCCAGGTAGTAAACTCATTTCCCGAACGTTTTCTAAAATGCTGCTTTCACCACTAAAACGTATGAGACTAGTAGTTTTTAAAAATGGTATCATTTTTGATAAGTTGCTGAACGAAAGCAGTTTAACCGCCGGAAACCAAAAAACCCCGGTTTCCCGTAAATCCCGGTCTTGGCCCGCATAGTCGAATGTATACAAAGAAAGCCTAGGGAGTAAACTCATTTCCCGAACGATTTTTAAAATGCTGTTTTCACCACTAAAACGCAGGAGACTTGTAGTTTTCAATAATGGTATCATTTTTGATTAGACGTGGAATGAAAGCAGTTTAATCGCCGGAAACAGAAAACACGCGGTTTCCCGTAAATCCCGGTCTTGGCCCGTATAGTCGAATGTATACAAAGAAAGCCTAGGGAGTAAACTCAATTGCCGAACGATTTTTAAAATGCTGTTTTCACCACTAAAACGTATGAGACTTGTAGTTTTCAAAAATGGTATCATTTTTGATGAGACGCCGAATGAAAGCAGTTTAATGGCCGGAAACCGAAATCCCGCGTTTTACCGTAAATCCCGGTCTCGGCCCGAATATTCGAATGTATACATATAAAGTACCCAGGGAGTAAACTCATTTCCCGAACGATTTTAAAATGCTGTTTCACCACTAAAACGCAGGAGACTTGTAGTTTTCAATAATGGTATCATTTTTGATTAGACGTGGAATGAAAGCAGTTTAATCGCCGGAAACAGAAAACACGCGGTTTCCCGAAAATCCCGGCTTGGCCGTATAGTCGAATGTATACAAAGAAAGTACCCAGGGAGTAAACTAATCTCCGAATGATTTTTAAAATGCGGGTTTCACAACTAAAACGCATGAGAGTTGTAGTTTCCAAAAAATGGTATCATTTTTGATGAGACGGCCGAATGAAAGCAGTTTAATGGCGGGAAACCTAAAACCCGTGGTGTCCATAAATCCCCGTCACGGCCCGTATAGCCGAATGTTATAAAAAGAAAGTACCCAGGGAGTAAACTCATTTCCCGAACGATTTTTAGAATGCTGTTTTCACCACTAAAACGTATGAGACTTGTAGTTTTCAAAAATGGTATCATTTTTGATGTGACGCCGAATGAAAGCAGTTTAATTGCCGGAACCGAAAATCCGGCGTTTTACCGTAAAATCCCGGTCTCGGCCCGTTATATTCGAATGTATACAGATAAAGTACCCAGGGAGTAAACTCATTTCCCGAACGATTTTTAAATTCGGTTTCCAGCACTAAAACGCAGGAGACTTGTAGTTTTCAATAATGGTATCATTTTTGATTAGACGGCCAAGGCAAAGCAGTTTAATTGCCGGAACCGAAAACGCAGGTTTCCCGTAAATCCCGGACCCGGGCCCGTAAAGTGGAATGTATACAAAGAAATTACCCATGGCATCAACTCATTTCCCGAACGATTTTTTAAAATGCTGTTTTTCACCACAAAACCGCATGAGACTGTAATTTTCAAAACGGTATCATTTGTGATCAAACGCCGAAGTGAAAGCAGTTTAATCGCCGGTAACCGAAACTCCATGGTTTCCCGTAAATCCCGGGCTCAGCCAGTGTAGTCAATGTAGTACAGAGAAAAGTACGCAGGGAGTAAACTCATTTCCCGAACGATTTTTAAAATGCGGTTCCAGCACAAAACGCAGGAGACTTGTAGTTTTCAATAATGGTATCATTTTTATTAGACGTGGAATGAAAAGCAGTTTAATCGCCGGAAACAGAAAACACGCGGTTTCCCGAAAATCCCGGGCTTGGCCCGTATTAGTCGAATGTATACAAAGAAAGTACCCAGGTAGTAAACTCATTTCCCGAAACGATTTTTAAAATGCTGTTTTCACCACTAAAACGTATGGACTTGTAATTTTCAAAAACGGTATCATTTGTGAATTCAAACGCCGAGTGAAAGCAATTTAATCGCCGGTAACCGAAAAACTTATGGTTTCCCGTAAATGCCGGGCTCGGCCCGTATAGTCGAATGTATACAAAGAAAGTACCCAGGGAGTAAACTCATTTCTAGAACGATTTTTGAAATGCGGTTTTCACACTAAAACGCATGAGACTTGTAGTTATCAAAAATGGTATCATTTTTGATCAGTTGCTGAACGAAAGCAGTTTAATAGCCGGAAACCAAAAACGCCCGGTTTCCCGTAAATCCCGGTCTTGGCCCCGTATCGTCGAATGTGTACAAATAAAGTACCCAAGGAGTAAACTTCATTTCCCGAACGATTTTTAAAATTGCTGTTTTCACCACTAAAACGCTTGAGACTTTGTAGTTTTCAGAAATCGTATCATTTTTTATTAGACGCCGAATGAAAGCAGTTTAATGGCCGGAAACCGAAATCCCGCGTTTTACCGTAAATCCCGGTCTCGGCCCGTATAGTCGAATGTATACAAATAAAGTACCCAGGGAGTAAACTCATTTCCCGAACGGTGTTTAAAATGCGGTTTCCAGCACTAAAACGCAGGAGACTTGTAGTTTTCAATAATGGTATCATTTTTGATTAGACGTGGAATGAAAGCAGTTTAATCGCCGGAAACAGAAAACACTCGGTTTCCCGAAAATCCCGGGCTTGGCCCGTATAGTCGAATGTATACAAAGAAAGTACCCAGGTAGTAAACTCATTTCCCGAACGATTTTTAAAATGCTGTTTTCACCACTAAAACGCTTGAGACTTGTAGTTTTAAAAAATGGTATCATTTTTTATGAGACGGCGAATGAAAGCAGTTTAATAGCTGGAAACCGAAATCCCGTGTTTTACCGTAAATCCCGGTCTCGGCCCGTATAGTCGAATGTATACAAATAAAGTACCCAGGCAGTAAACTCATTTCCCGAACGATTTTTAAAATGTGTTTTTCACCACAAAACCGCATGAGACTTGTAATTTTCAAAAACGGTATCATTTGTGATCAAACGCCGAGTGAAAGCAGTTTAATCGCCGGTAACCGAAAACTCATGGTTTCCCGTAAATCCCGGGCTCAGCCAGTGTAGTCAAATGTAGACAGAGAAAGTACGCAGGGAGTAAACTCATTTCCCGAACGATTTTTAAAATGCGGTTTCCAGCACTAAAACGCAGGAGACTTGTAGTTTTCAATAATGGTATCATTTTTGATTAGACGTGGAATGAAAGCAGTTTAATCGCCGGAAACAGAAAACACGCGGTTTCCCGAAAATCCCGGGCTTGGCCCGTATAGTCGAATGTATACAAAGAAAGTACCCAGGTAGTAAACTCATTTCCCGAACGATTTTTAAAATGCTGTTTTCACCACTAAAACGTATGAGACTTGTAATTTTCAAAAACGGTATCATTTGTGATCAAACGCCGAGTGAAAGCAGTTTAATCGCCGGTAACCGAAAACTTATGGTTTCCCGTAAATGCCGGGCTCGGCCCGTATAGTCGAATGTATACAAAGAAAGTACCCAGGGAGTAAACTCATTTCTAGAACGATTTTTTGAAAATGCGGTTTTCACACTAAAACGCATGAGACTTTGTTTAGTTATCAAAAAAGGTTATCATTTTTGATCAGTTGCTGATACGAAAGCAGTTTAATAGCCGGAAACCAAAACCGCCCGTTTCCCGTAAATCCCGCGTCTTGGCCCGTATCGTCGAATGTGTACAAATAAAGTACCCAAGGGAGTAAACTCATTTCCCGAACGATTTTTTAAAATGCTGTTTTCACCACTAAAACGCTTGAGACTTGTAGTTTTTCAAGAAATCGTATCATTTTTTATTAGACGCCGAATGAAAGCAGTTTAATGGCCGGAAACCGAATTCCCGCGTTTTACCGTAAATCCCGGTCTCGGCCCGTATAGTTCGAATGTATACAAATAAAGTACCCAGGGAGTAAACTCATTTCCCGAACGTGTTTAAAATGCGGTTTCCAGCACTAAAACGCAGGGAGACTTGTAGTTTTTCAATAATGGTATCATTTTTGATTAGACGTGGAATGAAAGCAGTTTAATCGCCGAAACAGAAACACGCGGTTTCCCAAAATCCCGGGCTTGGCCCGTATAGTCGAATGTATACAAAGAAAGTACCCAGGTAGTAAACTCATTTCCCGAACGATTTTTAAAAATGCTGTTTCACCACACAAACGCTTGAGACTTGTAGTTTTAAAAATGGTATCATTTTTTATGAGACGGCGAATGAAAGCAGTTTAATGGCTGGAAACCGAAATCCCGTGTTTTACCGTAAATCCCGGTCTCGGCCCGTATAGTCAAATGTATACAAATAAAGTACCCAGGCAGTAAACTCATTTCCGGAACGATTTTTAAAATGCGGTTTCCAGCACTAAAACGCAGGAGACTTGTAGTTTTCAATAATGGTATCATTTTTGATTAGACGTGGAATGAAAGCAGTTTAATCGCCAGAAACAGAAAACACGCGGTTTCCCGAAAAGCCCGGGCTTGGCCCGTATAGTCGAATGTATAAAAGAAAGTACCCAGGGAGTAAACTAATCTCCCGAATGATTTTTAAAATGCGGGTTTCACAACTGAAACGCATGAGAGTTGTAGTTTCCAAAAATGGTATAATTTTTGATGAGACGCCGAATGAAAGCAGTTTAATGGCCGGAAACCTAAAACCCGCGGTGTCCCATAAATCCCCGTCACAGTCCCTATAGCCGAATGTATCAAAAGAAAGTACCCAGGGAGTAAACTCATTTCCCGAACGATTTTTAAAATGCTGTTTTCACCACTAAAACGTATGAGACTTGTAGTTTTCAAAAATGGTATCATTTTTGATCAGTTGCTGAACGAAAGCAGTTTAATCGCCGGAAACCAAAAAACCCCGGTTTCCCGTAAATCCCGGTCTTGGCCCGTATAGTCGAATGTATATAAAGAAAGTACCCAGGGAGTAAACTCATTTCCCGAACGATTTTTAAAATGCTGTTTTCACCACTAAAACGTATGAGACTTGTAATTTTCAAAAACGGTATCATTTGTGATCAAATGCCGAGTGAAAGCAATTTAATCGCCGGTAACCGAAAACTTATGGTTTCCCGTAAATGCCGGGCTCGGCCCGTATAGTCGAATGTATACAAAGAAAGTACCCAGGGAGTAAACTCATTTCTAGAACGATTTTTGAAATGCGGTTTTCACCACTAAAACGCATGAGACTTGTAGTTATGAAAAATGGTATCATTTTTGATCAGTTGTTGAACGAAAGCAGTTTAATAGCCGGAAACCAAAAACGCCCGGTTTCCCGTAAATCCCGGTCTTGGCCCGTATCGTTGAATGTATACAAATAAAGTACCCAAGGAGTAAACTCATTTCCCGAGCGATTTTTAAAATGCTGTTTTCACCACTAAAACGCCTGAGACTTGTAGTTTTCAAAAATGGTATCATTTTTGATTAGACGTGGAATGAAAGCAGTTTAATCGCCGGAAACAGAAAACACGCGGTTTCCCGAAAATCCCGGGCTTGGCCCGTATAGTCGAATGTATACAAAGAAAGTACCCAGGTAGTAAACTCATTTCCCGAACGATTTTTAAAATGCTTTTTTCACCACTAAAACGTATGAGACTTGTAATTTTCAAAAACGGTATCATTTGTGATCAAACGCCGAGTGAAAGCAATTTAATCGCCGGTAACCGAAAACTTATGGTTTCCCGTAAATGCCGGGCTCGGCCCGTATAGTCGAATGTATACAAAGAAAGTACCCAGGGAGTAAACTCATTTCTAGAACGATTTTTGAAATGCGGTTTTCACCACTAAAACGCATGAGACTTGTAGTTATCAAAAAAGGTATCATTTTTGATCAGTTGCTGAACGAAAGCAGTTTAATAGCCGGAAACCAAAAACGCCCGGTTTCCCGTAAATCCCGGTCTTGGCCCGTATCGTCGAATGTGTACAAATAAAGTACCCAAGGAGTAAACTCATTTCCCGAACGATTTTTAAAATGCTGTTTTCACCACTAAAACGCTTGAGACTTGTAGTTTTCAAAAATCGTATCATTTTTTATTAGACGCCGAATGAAAGCAGTTTAATGGCCGGAAACCGAAATCCCGCGTTTTACCGTAAATCCCGGTCTCGGCCCGTATAGTCGAATGTATACAAATAAAGTACCCAGGGAGTAAACTCATTTCCCGAACGGTTTTAAAATGCGGTTTCCAGCACTAAAACGCAGGAGACTTGTAGTTTTCAATAATGGTATCATTTTTGATTAGACGTGGAATGAAAGCAGTTTAATCGCCGGAAACAGAAAACACGCGGTTTCCCAAAAATCCCGGTCTTGGCCCGTATAGTCGAATGTATACAAAGAAAGTACCCAGGTAGTAAACTCATTTCCCGAACGATTTTTAAAATGCTGTTTTCCCCACACAAACGCTTGAGACTTGTAGTTTTAAAAAATGGTATCATTTTTTATGAGACGGCGAATGAAAGCAGTTTAATGGCTGGAAACCGAAATCCCGTGTTTTACCGTAAATCCCGGTCTCGGCCCGTATAGTCGAATGTATACAAATAAAGTACCCAGGCAGTAAACTCATTTCCGGAACGATTTTTAAAATGCGGTTTCCAGCACTAAAACGCAGGAGACTTGTAGTTTTCAATAATGGTATCATTTTTGATTAGACGTGGAATGAAAGCAGTTTAATCGCCAGAAACAGAAAACACGCGGTTTCCCGAAAAGCCCGGGCTTGGCCCGTATAGTCGAATGTATACAAAGAAAGTACCCAGGGAGTAAACTAATCTCCCGAATGATTTTTAAAATGCGGGTTTCACAACTGAAACGCATGAGAGTTGTAGTTTCCAAAAATGGTATAATTTTTGATGAGACGCCGAATGAAAGCAGTTTAATGGCCGGAAACCTAAAACCCGCGGTGTCCCATAAATCCCCGTCACAGTCCCTATAGCCGAATGTATCAAAAGAAAGTACCCAGGGAGTAAACTCATTTCCCGAACGATTTTTAAAATGCTGTTTTCACCACTAAAACGTATGAGACTTGTAGTTTTCAAAAATGGTATCATTTTTGATCAGTTGCTGAACGAAAGCAGTTTAATCGCCGGAAACCAAAAAACCCCGGTTTCCCGTAAATCCCGGTCTTGGCCCGTATAGTCGAATGTATATAAAGAAAGTACCCAGGGAGTAAACTCATTTCCCGAACGATTGTTAAAATGCGGTTTCCAGCACTAAAACGCAGGAGACTTGTAGTTTTAAATAATGGTATCATTTTTGACTAGACGTGGAATGAAAGCAGTTTAATCGCCGGAAACAGAAAACACGCGGTTTCCCGAAAATCCCGAGCTTGGCCCGTATAGTCGAATGTATACAAAGAAAGTACCCAGGTAGTAAACTCATTTCCCGAACGATTTTTAAAATGCTGTTTTCACCACTAAAACGCTTGAGACTTGTAGTTTTAAAAAATGGTATCATTTTTTATGAGACGGCGAATGAAAGCAGTTTAATGGCCGGAAACCGAAATCCCGTGTTTTACCGTAAATCCCGGTCTCGGACCGTATAGTCGAATGTATACAAATAAAGTACCCAGGGAGTAAACTCATTTCCCGAACGATTTTTAAAATGCTGTTTTCACCACTAAAACGTTTGAGACTTGTAGTTTTCAAAAATGGTATCATTTTTGCTGAGACGCCGAATGAAAGCAGTTTAATGGCCGGAAACCGAAATCCCGCGTTTTACCGTAAATCCCGGTCTCGGCCCGAATATTCGAATGTATACATATAAAGTACCCAGGGAGTAAACTCATTTCCCGAACGATTGTTAAAATGCGGTTTCCAGCACTAAAACGCAGGAGACTTGTAGTTTTAAATAATGGTATCATTTTTGATGAGACGCCGAATGAAAGCAGTTTAATGGCGGGAAACCTAAAACCCGCGGTGTCCCATAAATCCCCGTCACGGCCCGTATAGCCGAATGTATACAAAGAAAGTACCCAGGGAGTGAACTCATTTCCCGAACGATTTTTAGAATGCTGTTTTCACCGCTAAAACGTATGAGACTTGTAGTTTTCAAAAATGGTATCATTTTTGATGAGACGCCGAATGAAAGCAGTTTAATGGCCGGAAACCGAAATCCCGCGTTTTACCGTAAATCCCGGTCTCGGCCCGTATATTCGAATGTATACATATAAAGTACCCAGGGAGTAAACTCATTTCCCGAACGATTTTTAAAATGCGGTTTCCAGCACTAAAACGCAGGAGACTTGTAGTTTTCAATAATGGTATCATTTTTGATTAGACGCCGAGTCAAAGCAGTTTAATTGCCGGAAACCGAAAACGCAGGGTTTCCCGTAAATCCCGGACCCGGCCCGTAAAGTGGAATGTATACAAAGAAATTACCCACGGCATAAACTCATTTCCCGAACGATTTTTAAAATGTGTTTTTCACCACAAAACCGCATGAGACTTGTAATTTTCAAAAACGGTATCATTTGTGATCAAACGCCGAGTGAAAGCAGTTTAATGGCCGGAAACCGAAATTCCGCGTTTTACCGTAAATCCCGGTCTCGGCCCGTATAGTCGAATGTATACAAATAAAGTACCCAGGGAGTAAACTCATTTCCCGAACGGTTTTTAAAATGCGGTTTCCAGCACTAAAACGCAGGAGACTTGTAGTTTTCAATAATGGTATCATTTTTGACTAGACGTGGAATGAAAGCAGTTTAATCGCCGGAAACAGAAAACACGCGGTTTCCCGAAAATCCCGGGCTTGGCCCGTATAGTCGAATGTATACAAAGAAAGTACCCAGGTAGTAAACTCATTTCCCGAACGATTTTTAAAATGCTGTTTTCACCACTAAAACGCTTGAGACTTGTAGTTTTAAAAAATGGTATCATTTTTTATGAGACGGCGAATGAAAGCAGTTTAATGGCCGGAAACCGAAATCCCGTGTTTTACCGTAAATCCCGGTCTCGGCCCGTATAGTCGAATGTATACAAATAAAGTAGCCAGGCAGTAAACTCATTTCCCGAACGATTTTTAAAATGCGGTTTCCAGCACTAAAACGCAGGAGACTTGTAGTTTTCAATAATGGTATCATTTTTGACTAGACGTGGAATGAAAGCAGTTTAATCGCCGGAAACAGAAAACACGCGGTTTCCCGAAAATCCCGAGCTTGGCCCGTATAGTCGAATGTATACAAAGAAAGTACCCAGGTAGTAAACTCATTTCCCGAACGATTTTTAAAATGCTGTTTTCACCACTAAAACGCTTGAGACTTGTAGTTTTAAAAAATGGTATCATTTTTTATGAGACGGCGAATGAAAGCAGTTTAATGGCCGGAAACCGAAATCCCGTGTTTTACCGTAAATCCCGGTCTCGGACCGTATAGTCGAATGTATACAAATAAAGTACCCAGGGAGTAAACTCATTTCCCGAACGATTTTTAAAATGCTGTTTTCACCACTAAAACGTATGAGACTTGTAGTTTTCAAAAATGGTATCATTTTTGATCAGTTGCTGAACGAAAGCAGTTTAATCGCCGGAAACCAAAAAACCCCGGTTTCCCGTAAATCCCGGTCTTGGCCCGTATAGTCGAATGTATATAAAGAAAGTACCCAGGGAGTAAACTCATTTCCCGAACGATTTTTAAAATGCTGTTTTCACCACTAAAACGTATGAGACTTGTAGTTTTCAAGAATGGTATCATTTTTGCTGAGACGCCGAATGAAAGCAGTTTAATGGCCGGAAACCGAAATCCCGCGTTTTACCGTAAATCCCGGTCTCGGCCCGAATATTCGAATGTATACATATAAAGTACCCAGGGAGTAAACTCATTTCCCAAACGATTTTTAAAATGCGGTTTCCAGCACTAAAACGCAGGAGACTTGTAGTTTTAAATAATGGTATCATTTTTTATTAGACGTGGAATGAAAGCAGTTTAATCGCCGGAAACAGAAAACACGCGGTTTCCCGAAAATCCCGGGCTTGGCCCGTATAGTCGAATGTATACAAAGAAAGTACCCAGGGAGTAAACTAATCTCCCGAATGATTTTTAAAATGCGGGTTTCACAACTAAAACGCAGGAGAGTTGTAGTTTCCAAAAATGGTATCATTTTTGATGAGACGCCGAATGAAAGCAGTTTAATAGCCGGAAACCAAAAACGCCCGGTTTCCCGAAAATCCCGGGCTTGGCCCGTATAGTCGAATGTATACAAAGAAAGTACCCAGGGAGTTAACTAATCTCCCGAATGATTTTTAAAATGCGGGTTTCACAACTAAAACGCATGAGAGTTGTAGTTTCCAAAAATGGTATCATTTTTGATGAGACGCCGAATGAAAGCAGTTTAATGGCGGGAAACCTAAAACCCGCGGTGTCCCATAAATCCCCGTCACGGCCCGTATAGCCGAATGTATACAAAGAAAGTACCCAGGGAGTGAACTCATTTCCCGAACGATTTTTAGAATGCTGTTTTCACCGCTAAAACGTATGAGACTTGTAGTTTTCAAAAATGGTATCATTTTTGATGAGACGCCGAATGAAAGCAGTTTAATGGCCGGAAACCGAAATCCCGCGTTTTACCGTAAATCCCGGTCTCGGCCCGTATATTCGAATGTATACATATAAAGTACCCAGGGAGTAAACTCATTTCCCGAACGATTTTTAAAATGCGGTTTCCAGCACTAAAACGCAGGAGACTTGTAGTTTTCAATAATGGTATCATTTTTGATTAGACGCCGAGTCAAAGCAGTTTAATTGCCGGAAACCGAAAACGCAGGGTTTCCCGTAAATCCCGGACCCGGCCCGTAAAGTGGAATGTATACAAAGAAATTACCCACGGCATAAACTCATTTCCCGAACGATTTTTAAAATGTGTTTTTCACCACAAAACCGCATGAGACTTGTAATTTTCAAAAACGGTATCATTTGTGATCAAACGCCGAGTGAAAGCAGTTTAATCGCCGGTAACCGAAAACTCATGGTTTCCCGTAAATCCCGGGCTCAGTCCGTGTAGTCAAATGTAGACAGAGAAAGTACGCAGGGAGTAAACTCATTTCCCGAACGATTTTTAAAATGCGGTTTCCAGCACTAAATCGCAGGAGACTTGTAGTTTTAAATAATGGTATCATTTTTGATTAGACGTGGAATGAAAGCAGTTTAATCGCCGGAAACAGAAAACACGCGGTTTCCCGTAAATGCCGGGCTCGGCCCGTATAGTTGAATGTATACAAAGAAAGTACCCAGGGAGTAAACTCATTTCTAGAACGATTTTTGAAATGCGGTTTTCACCACTAAAACGCATGAGACTTGTAGTTATCAAAAATGGTATCATTTTTGATCAGTTGCTGAACGAAAGCAGTTTAATAGCCGGAAAGCAAAAACGCCCGGTTTCCCGTAAATCCCGGTCTTGGCCCGTATCGTCGAATGTATACAAATAAAGTACCCAAGGAGTAAACTCATTTCCCGAACGATTTTTAAAATGCTGTTTTCACCACTAAAACGCTTGAGACTTTTAGTTTTCAAAAATCGTATCATTTTTTATGAGACGCCGAATGAAAGCATTTTAATGGCCGGAAACCGAAATCCCGCGTTTTACCGTAAATCCCGGTCTCGGCCCGTATAGTCGAATGTATACAAATAAATTACCCAGGGAGTAAACTCATTTCCCGAACGGTTTTTAAAATGCGGTTTCCAGCACTAAAACGCAGGAGACTTGTAGTTTTCAATAATGGTATAATTTTTGATTAGACGTGGAATGAAAGCAGTTTAATCGCCGGAAACAGAAAACACGCGGTTTCCCGAAAATCGCGGGCTTGGTACGTAGAGTCGAATGTATACAAAGAAAGTACCCAGGGAGTAAACTAATCTCCCGAATGATTTTTAAAATGCGGGTTTCACAACTGAAACGCATGAGAGTTGTAGTTTTCAAAAATGGTATCATTTTTGATGAGACGCCGAATGAAAGCAGTTTTATGGCCGGATCCGAAATCCCCGCGTTTTACCGTAAATCCCGGTCTCGGCCCGTATATCGAATGTTATACATATAAAGTACCCAGGGAGTAAACTCATTTCCCGAAGGATTTTTAAAATGCGGTTTCCAGCACTAAAACGCAGGAGACTTGTAGTTTTCAATAATGGTATCATTTTTGACTAGACGTGGAATGAAAGCAGTTTAATCGCCGGAAACAGAAAACACGCGGTTTCCCGAAAATCCCGAGCTTGGCCCGTATAGTCGAATGTATACAAAGAAAGTACCCAGGTAGTAAACTCATTTCCCGAACGATTTTTAAAATGCTGTTTTCACCACTAAAACGCTTGAGACTTGTAGTTTTAAAAAATGGTATCATTTTTTATGAGACGGCGAATGAAAGCAGTTTAATGGCCGGAAACCGAAATCCCGTGTTTTACCGTAAATCCCGGTCTCGGACCGTATAGTCGAATGTATACAAATAAAGTACCCAGGGAGTAAACTCATTTCCCGAACGATTTTTAAAATGCTGTTTTCACCACTAAAACGTATGAGACTTGTAGTTTTCAAAAATGGTATCATTTTTGATCAGTTGCTGAACGAAAGCAGTTTAATCGCCGGAAACCAAAAAACCCCGGTTTCCCGTAAATCCCGGTCTTGGCCCGTATAGTCGAATGTATATAAAGAAAGTACCCAGGGAGTAAACTCATTTCCCGAACGATTTTTAAAATGCTGTTTTCACCACTAAAACGTATGAGACTTGTAGTTTTCAAGAATGGTATCATTTTTGCTGAGACGCCGAATGAAAGCAGTTTAATGGCCGGAAACCGAAATCCCGCGTTTTACCGTAAATCCCGGTCTCGGCCCGAATATTCGAATGTATACATATAAAGTACCCAGGGAGTAAACTCATTTCCCGAACGATTGTTAAAATGCGGTTTCCAGCACTAAAACGCAGGAGACTTGTAGTTTTAAATAATGGTATCATTTTTTATTAGACGTGGAATGAAAGCAGTTTAATCGCCGGAAACAGAAAACACGCGGTTTCCCGAAAATCCCGGGCTTGGCCCGTATAGTCGAATGTATACAAAGAAAGTACCCAGGGAGTAAACTAATCTCCCGAATGATTTTTAAAATGCGGGTTTCACAACTAAAACGCAGGAGAGTTGTAGTTTCCAAAAATGGTATCATTTTTGATGAGACGCCGAATGAAAGCAGTTTAATGGCCGGAAACCTAAAACCCGCGGTGTCCCATAAATCCCCGTCTCGGCCCGTATAGCCGAATGTATACAAAGAAAGTACCCAGGGAGTGAACTCATTTCCCGAACGATTTTTAGAATGCTGTTTTCACCGCTAAAACGTATGAGACTTGTAGTTTTCAAAAATGGTATCATTTTTGATGAGACGCCGAATGAAAGCAGTTTAATTGCCGGAAACCGAAATCCCGCGTTTTACCGTAAATCCCGGTCTCGGCCCGTATATTCGAATGTATACATATAAAGTACCCAGGGAGTAAACTCATTTCCCGAACGATTTTTAAAATGCGGTTTCCAGCACTAAAACGCAGGAGACTTGTAGTTTTCAATAATGGTATCATTTTTGATTAGACGCCGAGTCAAAGCAGTTTAATTGCCGGAAACCGAAAACGCAGGGTTTCCCGTAAATCCCGGACCCGGCCCGTAAAGTGGAATGTATACAAAGAAATTACCCACGGCATAAACTCATTTCCCGAACGATTTTTAAAATGTGTTTTTCACCACAAAACCGCATGAGACTTGTAATTTTCAAAAACAGTATCATTTGTGATCAAACGCCGAGTGAAAGCAGTTTAATCGCCGGTAACCGAAAACTCATGGTTTCCCGTAAATCCCGGGCTCAGTCCGTGTAGTCAAATGTAGACAGAGAAAGTACGCAGGGAGTAAACTTCATTTCCCGAACGATTTTTTAAAATGCGGTTTCCAGCACTAATCGCAGGAGACTTGTAGTTTTCAATAATGGTATCATTTTGATTAGACGTGCAATGAAAGCAGTTTAATCGCCGGAAACAGAAAACACGCGGTTTCCCGTAAATGCCGGGATCGGCCCGTATAGTCGAATGTAATACAAAGAAAGTACCCAGGGAGTAAAACTCATTTCTAGAACGATTTTTGAAATGCGGTTTTCACCACTAAAACGCATGAGACTTTGTAGTTATCAAAAATGGTATCATTTTTTGATCAGTTGCTGAACGAAAGCAGTTTAATAGCCGGAAACCAAAAACGCCGGTTTCCCGAAAATCCCGGGCTTGGCCCATATAGTCGAATGTATACAAAGAAAGTACCCAGGGAGTAAACTAATCTCCCCGAATGATTTTTAAAAATGCGGGTTTCACAACTAAACGCATGAGAGTTGTAGTTTCCAAAAATGATATCATTTTTTGATGAGACGGCCGAATGAAAGCAGTTTAATGGCGGGAAACCTAAAACCCGCGGGTGTCCCATAATCCCCGTCACGGCCCGTATAGCCGAATGTATACAAAGAAAGTACCCAGGGAGTGAACTCATTTCCCGAACGATTTTTAGAATGCTGTTTTCACCGGCTAAAACGTATGAGACTTGTAGTTTTCAAAAATGGTATCATTTTTGATGAGACGCCGAATGAAAGCAGTTTAATGGCCGGAAATCGAAATCCCGCGTTTTACCGTAAGTCCCGGTCTCGGCCCGTATATTCGAATGTATACATATAAGTACCCAGGGAGTAAACTCATTTCCCGAACGATTTTTAAAATGCGGTTTCCAGCACTAAAAACGCAGGAGACTTGTAGTTTTCAATAATGGTATCATTTTTGATTAGACGCCGCAGTCAAAGCAGTTTTAATGCCGGAACCGAAAACGCAGGGTTTCCCGTAAATCCCGGACCCGGCCCGTAAAGTGGAATGTATACAAAGAAATTACCCACGGCATAAACTCATTTCCCGAACGATTTTTAAAATGCGGTTTCCAGCACTAAATCGCAGGAGACTTGTAGTTTTAAATAATGGTATCATTTTTGATTAGACGTGGAATGAAAACAGTTTAATCGCCGGAAACAGAAAACACGCGGTTTCCCGCAAATTGCCGGCTCGGCCCGTATAGTCGAATGTATACAAAGAAAGTACCCAGGGAGTAAACTCATTTCTAGAACGATTTTTTGAAATGCGGTTTTCACCACTAAAACGCATGAGACTTGTAGTTATCAAAAATGGTAAACATTTTTGATCAGTTGGCTGAACGAAAGGCAGTTTAATAGCCGGAAAGCAAAAACGCCCGGTTTTCCCGTAAATCCCGGTCTTGGCCCGTATCGTCGAATGTATACAAATAAAGTACCCAAGGAGTAAACTCATTTCCCGAACGATTTTTAAAATGCTGTTTTCACCACTAAAACGCTTGAGACTTTTAGTTTTCAAAAATCGAATCATTTTTTATGAGGCGCCGAATGAAAGCATTTTAATGGCCGGAAACCGAAATCCCGCGTTTTACCGTAAATCCCGGTCTCGGCCCGTATAGTCGAATGTATACAAATAAATTACCCAGGGAGTAAACTCATTTCCCGAACGGTTTTTAAAATGCGGTTTCCAGCACTAAAACGCAGGAGACTTGTAGTTTTCAATAATGGTATAATTTTTGATTAGACGTGGAATGAAAGCAGTTTAATCGCCGGAAACAGAAAACACGCGGTTTCCCGAAAATCGCGGGCTTGGTACGTAGAGTCGAATGTATACAAAGAAAGTATCCAGGGAGTAAACTAATCTCCCGAATGATTTTTAAAATGCGGGTTTCACAACTGAAACGCATGAGAGTTGTAGTTTTCAAAAATGGTATCATTTTTGATGAGACGCCGAATGAAAGCAGTTTAATGGCCGGATCCGAAATCCCGCGTCTTACCGTAAATCCCGGTCTCGGCCCGTATATTCGAATGTATACATATAAAGTACCCAGGGAGTAAACTCATTTCCCGAAGGATTTTTAAAATGCGGTTTCCAGCACTAAAACGCAGGAGACTTGTAGTTTTCAATAATGGTATCATTTTTTATTAGACGTGGAATGAAAGCAGTTTAATCGCCGGAAACAGAAAACACGCAAGTTCCCGAAAATCCCGGGCTTGGCCCGTATAGTCGAATGTATACAAAGAAAGTACCCAGGGAGTAAACTCATTTCCCGAACGATTTTTAAAATGCTGTTTTCACCATTAAAACGTATGAGACTTGTAGTTTTCAAAAATTGTATCATTTGTGATCAGACGCCGAGTGAAAGCAGTTTAATTGCCGGAAACCGAAAACGCACGGTTTCCCGTAAATCCCGGACCCGGCCCGTAAAGTCGAATGTATACAAAGAAAGTACCCACGGATAAACTCATTTCCCGAACGATTTTTAAAAATGGTTTTCACCACAAAACGCATGAGACTTGTAGTTATCAAAAATGGTATCATTTTTGATCAGTTGCTGAACGAAAGCAGTTTAATCGCCGGAAACCAAAAACGCCCGGTTTTCCGTAAATCCCGGTTTGGCCCGTATAGTCGAATGTATACAAAGAAAGTACCCAGGGAGTAAACTCATTTCCCGAACGATTTTTAAAATGCTGTTTTCACACTAAAACGCTTGAGACTTGTAGTTTTCAAAAATCGTATCATTTTTTATGAGACGCCGAATGAAAGCAGTTTAATGGCCGGAAACCTAAAACCGCGGTGTCCCATAAATCCGCGTCACAGCCCGTATAGCCGAATGTATAAAAAGAAAGTACCCAGGGATAAACTCATCCCGCGTTTTACTGTAAATCCCTGTCTCGGCCCGAATATTCGAATGTATACATATAAAGTACCCAGGGAGTAAACTCATTTCCCGAACGATTTTTATAAAGCGGTTTCCAGCACTAAAACGCAGGAGACTTGTAGTTTTCAATAATGGTATCATTTTTGATTAGACGTGGAATGAAAGCAGTTTAATCGCCGGAAACAGAAAACACGCGGTTTCCCGAAAATCCCGGGCTTGGCCCGTATAGTCGAATGTATACAAAGAAAGAACACAGGTATTAAACTCATTTCCCGAACGATTTTTAAAATGCTGTTTTCACCACTAAAACGTATGAGACTTGTAGTTTTCAAAAATGGTATCATTTGTGATCAGACGCCGAGTGAAAGCAGTTTAATTGCCGGAAACAGAAAACACGCGGTTTCCCGAAAATCCCGGGCTTGGCCCGTATAGTCGAATGTATACAAAGAAAGTACCCAGGTAGTAAACTCATTTCCCGAACGATTTTTAAAATGCTGTTTTCACCACTAAAACGTATGAGACTTGTAATTTTCAAAATCGGTATCATTTGTGATCAAACGCCGAGTGAAAGCAATTTAATCGCCGGTAACCAAAAACTCATGGTTTCCCGTAAATGCCGGGCTCGGCCCGTATATTCGAATGTATACAAAGAAAGTACCCAGGGATTAAACTCATTTCTAGAACGATTTTTGAAATGCGGTTTTCACCACTAAAACGCATGAGACTTGTAGTTATCAAAATGGTATCATTTTTGATCAGTTGCTGAACGAAAGCAGTTTAATAGCCGGAAACCAAAAACGCCCGGTTTCCCGTAAATCCCGGTCTTGGCCCGTATCGTCGAATGTATACAAATAAAGTACCCAAGGAGTAAACTCATTTCCCGAACGATTTTTAAAATGCTGTTTTCACCACTAAAATGCTTGAGACTTGTAGTTTTCAAAAATCGTATCATTTTTTATGAGACGCCGAATGAAAGCAGTTTAATGGCCGGAAACCGAAATCCCGCGTTTTAACGTAAACCCCGGTCTCGGCCCGTATAGTCGAATGTATACAAATAAAGTACCCAGGGAGTAAACTCATTTCCCGAACGATTTTTAAAATGCGATTTCCAGCACTAACCGCAGGAGACTTGTAGTTTTTAATAATGGTATCATTTTTGATTAGACGTGGAATGAATGCAGTTTAATCGCCGGAAACAGAAAACACGCGGTTTCCCGAAAATCGCGGGCTTGGCCCGTAGAGTCGAATGTATACCAAGAAAGTACCCAGGGAGTAAACTAATCTCCCGAATGATTTTTAAAATGCGGGTTTCACAACTAAAACGCATGAGAGTTGTAGTTTTCAAAAATGTTATCATTTTTGATGAGACGCCGAATGAAAGCAGTTTAATGGCCGGAAACCGAAATCCCGCGTTTACCGTAAATCCCGGTCTCGGCCCGAATATTCGAATGTATACATATAAAGTACCCAGGGAGTAAACTCATTTCCCGTAGGATTTTTAAAATGCGGTTTCAGCACTAAAACGCAGGAGACTTGTAGTTTTCAATAATGTATCATTTTTGATTAGACGTGGAATGAAAGCAGTTTAATCGCCGGAAACAGAAAACACGCGGTTTCCCGTAAATGCCGGGCTCGGCCCGTATAGTCGAATGTATACAAAGAAAGTACCCAGGGAGTAAACTCATTTCTAGAACGATTTTTGAAATGCGGTTTTCACCACTAAAACGCATGAGACTTGTAGTTATCAAAAACGGTATCATTTTTGATCAGTTGCTGAACGAAAGCAGTTTAATAGCCGGAAACCAAAAACGCCCGGTTTCCCGTAAATCCCGGTCTTGGCCCGTATCGTCGAATGTATACAAATAAAGTACCCAAGGAGTAAACTCATTTCCCGAACGATTTTTAAAATGCTGTTTTCACCACTAAAACGCTTGACACTTGTAGTTTTCAAAAATCGTATCATTTTTTATGTGACGCCGAATGAAAGCAGTTTAATGGCCGGAAACCGAAATCCCGCGTTTTACTGTAAATCCCGGTCTCGGCCCGTATAGTCGAATGTATACAAATAAAGTACCCAGGGAGTAAACTCATTTCCCGAACGGTTTTTAAAATGCGGTTTCCAGCACTAAAACGCAGGAGACTTGTAGTTTTCAATAATGGTATCACTTTTGATTAGACGTGGAATGAAAGCAGTTTAATCGCCGGAAACAGAAAACACGCGAGTTCCCGAAAATCGCGGGCTTGGTACGTAGAGTCGAATGTATACAAAGAAATTACCCAGGGAGTAAACTAATCTCCCGAATGATTTTTAAAATGCGGTTTCACAACTGAAACGCATGAGAGTTGTAGTTTTCAAAAATGGTATCTTTTTGATGAGACGCCGAATGAAAGCAGTTTAATGGCCGGAAACCGAAACCGCGTTTTACCGTAAATCCCGGTCTCGGCCCGAATATTCGAATGTATACATATAAAGTACCCAGGGAGTAAACTCATTTCCCGAAGGATTTTTATAATGCGGTTTCCAGCACTAAAACGCAGGAGACTTGTAGTTTTCAATAATGGTATCATTTGTGATCAGACGCCGAGTGAAAGCAGTTTAATTGCCGGAAACCGAAAACGCACGGTTTCCCGTAAATCCCGGACCCGGCCCGTAAAGTCGAATGTATACAAAGAAATTACCCACGGCATAAACTCATTTCCCGAACGATTTTAAAAATGTGGTTTTCACCACAAAACCGCATGAGACTTGTAGTTATCAAAAATGGTATCATTTTTGATCAGTTGCTGAACGAAAGCAGTTTAATCGCCGAAAACCAAAAACGCCCGGTTTCCCGTAAATCCCGGTTTTGGCCCGTATAGTCGAATGTATACAAAGAAAGTACCCAGGGAGTAAACTCATTTCCCGAACGATTTTTAAAATGCTGTTTTCACTACTAAAACGCTTGAGACTTGTAGTTTTCAAAAATCGTATCATTTTTTATGAGACGCCGAATGAAAGCAGTTTAATGGCCGGAAACCTATAACCCGCGGTGTCCCATAAATCCGCGTCACAGCCCGTATAGCCGAATGTATAAAAAGAAAGTACCCAGGGATAAACTCATCCCGCGTTTTACTGTAAATCCCTGTCTCGGCCCGAATATTCGAATGTATACATATAAAGTACCCAGGGAGTAAACTCATTTCCCGAACGATTTTTAAAAAGCGGTTTCCAGCACTAAAACGCAGGAGACTTGTAGTTTTCAATAATGGTATCATTTTTGATTAGACGTGGAATGAAAGCAGTTTAATCGCCGGAAACAGAAAACACGCGGTTTCCCGAAAATCCCGGGCTTGGCCCGTATAGTCGAATGTATACAAAGAAAGAACACAGGTATTAAACTCATTTCCCGAACGATTTTTCAAATGCTGTTTTCACCACTAAAACGTATGAGACTTGTAGTTTTCAAAAATGGTATCATTTGTGATCAGACGCCGAGTGAAAGCAGTTTAATTGCCGGAAACAGAAAACACGCGGTTTCCCGAAAATCCCGGGCTTGGCCCGTATAGTCGAATGTATACAAAGAAAGTACCCAGGTAGTAAACTCATTTCCCGAACGATTTTTAAAATGCTGTTTTCACCACTAAAACGTATGAGACTTGTAATTTTCAAAATCGGTATCATTTGTGATCAAACGCCGAGTGAAACCAATTTAATCGCCGGTAACCAAAAACTCATGGTTTCCCGTAAATGCCGGGCTCGGCCCGTATTCGAATGTATACAAAGAAAGTACCCAGGGATTAAACTCATTTCTAGAACGATTTTTGAAATGCTGTTTTCACCACTAAAACGTATGAGACTTGTAGTTTTCAAAATGGTATCATTTTTGATCAGTTGCTGAACGAAAGCAGTTTAATCGCCGGAAACCAAAAAACCCCGGTTTCCCGTAAATCCCGGTCTTGGCCCGTAGAGTCGAATGTATACAAAGAAAGCCTAGGGAGTAAACTCATTTCCCGAACGATTTCTAAAATGCTGTTTTCACCACTAAAACGTATGAGACTTGTAGTTTTAAAAAATGGTATCATTTTTGATGAGACGCCGAATGAAAGCAGTTTAATGGCCGGAAACCGAAATCCCGCGTTTTACCGTAAATCCCGGTCTTGGCCTGTATATTCGAATGTGTACATATAAAGTACCCAGGGAGTAAACTCATTTCCCGAACGATTTTTAAAATGCTGTTTTCACCACTAAAACGCAGGAGACTTGTAGTTTTCAATAATGGTATCATTTTTGATTAGACGTGGAATGAAAGCAGTTTAATCGCCGGAAACAGAAAACACGCGGTTTCCCGAAAATCCCGGGCTTGGCCCGTATAGTCGAATGTATACAAAGAAAGTACCCAGGGAGTAAACTAATCTCCCGAATGATTTTTAAAATGCGGGTTTCACAACTAAAACGCATGAGAGTTGTAGTTTCCAAAAATGGTATCATTTTTGATGAGACGCCGAATGAAAGCAGTTTAATGGCGGGAAACCTAAAACCCGCGGTGTCCCATAAATCCCCGTCACGGCCCGTATAGCCGAATGTATACAAAGAAAGTACCCAGGGAGTGAACTCATTTCCCGAACGATTTTTAGAATGCTGTTTTCACCGCTAAAACGTATGAGACTTGTAGTTTTCAAAAATGGTATCATTTTTGATGAGACGTCGAATGAAAGCAGTTTAATGGCCGGAAACCGAAATCCCGCGTTTTACCGTAAATCCCGGTCTCGGCCCGTATATTCGAATGTATACATATAAAGTACCCAGGGAGTAAACTCATTTCCCGAACGATTTTTAAAATGCGGTTTCCAGCACTAAAACGCAGGAGACTTGTAGTTTTCAATAATGGTATCATTTTTGATTAGACGCCGAGTCAAAGCAGTTTAATTGCCGGAAACCGAAAACGCAGGGTTTCCCGTAAATCCCGGACCCGGCCCGTAAAGTGGAATGTATACAAAGAAATTACCCACGGCATAAACTCATTTCCCGAACGATTTTTAAAATGTGTTTTTCACTACAAAACCGCATGAGACTTGTAATTTTCAAAAACGGTATCATTTGTGATCAAACGCCGAGTGAAAGCAGTTTAATCGCCGGTAACCGAAAACTCATGGTTTCCCGTAAATCCCGGGCTCAGTCCGTGTAGTCAAATGTAGACACAGAAAGTACGCAGGGAGTAAACTCATTTCCCGAACGATTTTTAAAATGCGGTTTCCAGCACTAAAACGCAGGAGACTTGTAGTTTTCAATAATGGTATCATTTTTGATTAGACGTGGAATGAAAGCAGTTTAATCGCCGGAAACAGAAAACACGCGGTTTCCCGTAAATGCCGGGCTCGGCCCGTATAGTCGAATGTATACAAAGAAAGTACCCAGGGAGTAAACTCATTTCTAGAACGATTTTTGAAATGCGGTTTTCACCACTAAAACGCATGAGACTTGTAGTTATCAAAAATGGTATCATTTTTGATCAGTTGCTGAACGAAAGCAGTTTAATAGCCGGAAACCAAAAACGCCCGGTTTCCCGTAAATCCCGGTCTTGGCCCGTATCGTCGAATGTATACAAATAAAGTACCCAAGGAGTAACTCATTTCCCGAACGATTTTAAAAATGTGGTTTTCACCACAAAACCGCATGAGACTTGTAATTTTCAAAATCGGTATCATTTGTGATCAAACGCCGAGTGAAAGCAATTTAATCGCCGGTAACCAAAAACTCATGGTTTCCCGTAAATGCCGGGCTCGGCCCGTATATTCGAATGTATACAAAGAAAGTACCCAGGGATTAAACTCATTTCTAGAACGATTTTTGAAATGCGGTTTTCACCACTAAAACGCATGAGACTTGTAGTTATCAAAAATGGTATCATTTTTGATCAGTTGCTGAACGAAAGCAGTTTAATAGCCGGAAACCAAAAACGCCCGGTTTCCCGTAAATCCCGGTCTTGGCCCGTATCGTCGAATGTATACAAATAAAGTACCCAAGGAGTAAACTCATTTCCCGAACGATTTTTAAAATGCTGTTTTCACCACTAAAATGCTTGAGACTTGTAGTTTTCAAAAATCGTATCATTTTTTATGAGACGCCGAATGAAAGCAGTTTAATGGCCGGAAACCGAAATCCCGCGTTTTAACGTAAACCCCGGTCTCGGCCCGTATAGTCGAATGTATACAAATAAAGTACCCAGGGAGTAAACTCATTTCCCGAACGATTTTTAAAATGCGATTTCCAGCACTAAACCGCAGGAGACTTGTAGTTTTCAATAATGGTATCATTTTTGATTAGACGTGGAATGAATGCAGTTTAATCGCCGGAAACAGAAAACACGCGGTTTCCCGAAAATCGCGGGCTTGGCCCGTAGAGTCGAATGTATACAAAGAAAGTACCCAGGGAGTAAACTAATCTCCCGAATGATTTTTAAAATGCGGGTTTCACAACTAAAACGCATGAGAGTTGTAGTTTTCAAAAATGGTATCATTTTTGATGAGACGCCGAATGAAAGCAGTTTAATGGCCGGAAACCGAAATCCCGCGTTTTACCGTAAATCCCGGTCTCGGCCCGAATATTCGAATGTATACATATAAAGTACCCAGGGAGTAAACTCATTTCCCGTAGGATTTTTAAAATGCGGTTTCCAGCACTAAAACGCAGGAGACTTGTAGTTTTCAATAATGGTATCATTTTTGATTAGACGTGGAATGAAAGCAGTTTAATTTTTCTGTGACGTCATCAGAAGCTTGAAATTTGTTAAAAATGCCACTATCTGCTTAAAATTTAATTACTTTTGTTCCAGAGCGAATTTTTGCATTCTGTTTGAAGTTTCTGAAAGCTAAATAAAAGTTATTTAACATATCATCCGGTTTTTACGTGAATCGCATAAAAAATTGCCAAAAATTGCCCGAAAATCCGGTTTTTCCGATTCTTGGGTAAAATCCGTAAAAATCGGGAAATCGGATTAATCACGTGTCAAAATTATGCAAAATGATTCTTCTTAATAAAACAAAGTTGTGTTGCAAGTTTCAGGTTCTAAGGATAATCCTAACAGAAGTTATTAATTTTCCCCATTATAAGGATTTCATAGAGATTTTTAGGGGTAGTTTCGAGTAATGGCCAATATTAAAGCCTCTCAAGGGTATGGGACCTAAAAATTTGGCATGCAGGTGTCTAATAGATAAATATTAAAACTCAGTAAGTTTCTAAGCCATATAACATAGCAATAAGAAGTTATTAAAAAAAAACCGTCAGGGGGGGGGCGGAATCCGCCCCCCCCCGGACCGAATAGGGTTAATGGCCGGAAACCTAAAACCCGCGGTGTCCCATAAATCCCCGTCACAGTCCCTATAGCCGAATGTATAAAAAGAAAGTACCCAGGGAGTAAACTCATTTCCCGAACGATTTTTAAAATGCTGTTTTCACCACTAAAACGTATGAGACTTGTAGTTTTCAAAAATGGTATCATTTTTGATCAGTTGCTGAACGAAAGCAGTTTAATCGCCGGAAACCAAAAAACCCCGGTTTCCCGTAAATCCCGGTCTTGGCCCGTATAGTCGAATGTATATAAAGAAAGTACCCAGGGAATAAACTCATTTCCCGAACGATTTTTAAAATGCTGTTTTCATCACTAAAACGTATGAGACTTGTAGTTTTCAAGAATGGTATCATTTTTGCTGAGACGCCGAATGAAAGCAGTTTAATGGTCGGAAACCGAAATCCCGCGTTTTACCGTAAATCCCGGTCTCGGCCCGAATATTCGAATGTATACATATAAAGTACCCAGGGAGTAAACTCATTTCCCGAACGATTGTTAAAATGCGGTTTCCAGCACTAAAACGCAGGAGACTTGTAGTTTTCAATAATGGTATCATTTTTGATTAGACGTGGAATGAAAACAGTTTAATTTTTCTGTGACGTCATCAGAAGCTTGAAATTTGTTAAAAATGCCACTATCTGCTTAAAATTTAATTACTTTTGTTCCAGAGCGAATTTTTGCATTCTGTTTGAAGTTTCTGAAAGCTAAATAAAAGTTATTTAACATATCATCCGGTTTTTACGTGAATCGCATAAAAAATTGCCAAAAATTGCCCGAAAATCCGGTTTTTCCGATTCTTGGGTAAAATCCGTAAAAATCGGGAAATCGGATTAATCACGTGTCAAAATTATGCAAAATGATTCTTCTTAATAAAACAAAGTTGTGTTGCAAGTTTCAGGTTCTAAGGATAATCCTAACAGAAGTTATTAATTTTCCCCATTATAAGGATTTCATAGAGATTTTTAGGGGTAGTTTCGAGTAATGGCCAATATTAAAGCCTCTCAAGGGTATGGGACCTAAAAATTTGGCATGCAGGTGTCTAATAGATAAATATTAAAACTCAGTAAGTTTCTAAGCCATATAACATAGCAATAAGAAGTTATTAAAAAAAAACCGTCAGGGGGGGGCGGAATCCGCCCCCCCCGGACCGAATAGGGTTAATGGCCGGAAACCTAAAACCCGCGGTGTCCCATAAATCCCGTCACAGTCCCTATAGCCGAATGTATAAAAAGAAAGTACCCAGGGAGTAAACTCATTTCCCGAACGATTTTTAAAAATGCTGTTTTCACCACTAAAACGTATGAGACTTGTAGTTTTCAAAAATGGTATCATTTTTGATCAGTTGCTGAACGAAAGCAGTTTAATCGCCGGAAACCAAAAAACCCCGGTTTCCCGTAAATCCCGGTCTTGGCCCGTATAGTCGAATGTATATAAAGAAAGTACCCAGGGAATAAACTCATTTCCCGAACGATTTTTAAAATGCTGTTTTCATCACTAAAACGTATGAGACTTGTAGTTTTCAAGAATGGTATCATTTTTGCTGAGACGCCGAATGAAAGCAGTTTAATGGTCGGAAACCGAAATCCCGCGTTTTACCGTAAATCCCGGTCTCGGCCCGAATATTCGAATGTATACATATAAAGTACCCAGGGAGTAAACTCATTTCCCGAACGATTGTTAAAATGCGGTTTCCAGCACTAAAACGCAGGAGACTTGTAGTTTTAAATAATGGTATCATTTTTTATTAGACGTGGAATGAAAGCAGTTTAATCGCCGGAAACAGAAAACACGCGGTTTCCCGAAAATCCCGGGCCTGGCCCGTATAGTCGAATGTATACAAAGAAAGTACCCAGGTAGTAAACTCATTTCCTGAACGTTTTTTAAAATGCTGCTTTCACCACTAAAACGTATGAGACTAGTAGTTTTTAAAAATGGTATCATTTTTGATCAGTTGCTGAAAGAAAGCAGTTTAATCGCCGGAAACCAAAAAACCCCGGTTTCCCGTAAATCCCGGTCTTGGCCCGTATAGTCGAATGTATACAAAGAAAGTACCCAGGGAGTAAACTCATTTCCCGAACGATTTTTAAAATGCTGTTTTCACCACTAAAACGTATGAGGCTTGTAGTTTTCAAAAATGGTATCATTTTTGATGAGACGCCGAATGAAAGCAGTTTAATGGCCGGAAACCGAAATCCCGCGTTTTACCGTAAATCCCTGTCTCGGCCCGAATATTCGAATGTATACATATAAAGTAACCAGGGAGTAAACTCATTTCCCGAACGATTTTTAAAAAGCGGTTTCCAGCACTAAAACGCAGGAGACTTGTAGTTTTCAATAATGGTATCATTTTTGATTAGACGTGGAATGAAAGCAGTTTAATCGCCGGAAACAGAAAACACGCGGTTTCCCGAAAATCCCGGGCTTGGCCCGTATAGTCGAATGTATACAAAGAAAGAACACAGGTATTAAACTCATTTCCCGAACGATTTTTAAAATGCTGTTTTCACCACTAAAACGTATGAGACTTGTAGTTTTCAAAAATGGTATCATTTGTGATCAGACGCCGAGTGAAAGCAGTTTAATTGCCGGAAACAGAAAACACGCGGTTTCCCGAAAATCCCGGGCTTGGCCCGTATAGTCGAATGTATACAAAGAAAGTAACCAGGTAGTAAACTCATTTTCCGAACGATTTTTAAAATGCTGTTTTCACCACTAAAACGTATGAGACTTGTAATTTTCAAAAACGGTATCATTTGTGATCAAACGCCGAGTGAAAGCAATTTAATCGCCGGTAACCAAAAACTCATGGTTTCCCGTAAATGCCGGGCTCGGCCCGTATATTCGAATGTATACAAAGAAAGTACCCAGGGAGTAAACTCATTTCTAGAACGATTTTTGAAATGCGGTTTTCACCACTAAAACGCATGAGACTTGTAGTTATAAAAAATGGTATCATTTTTGATCAGTTGCTGAACGAAAGCAGTTTAAAAGCCGGAAACCAAAAACGCCCGGTTTCCCGTAAATCCCGGTCTTGGCCAACCTCGATCCCAGGGCCCGTAGCGTTTTTTGATATGAGGATGAAACGCGTACGAGGCCCTGGTACAACAGACTGAAATTCGCCCAAAATTAAGCATGCAGAGAAAAGTAATGTATGCGTGACGTTTTCGATTAAAGATGGAGTTTTAGTGGCAGGAGTTTGTAAAATTGTAAAAGTCTTTTACTGCATTTTTTATAGCTAGATAGCTACCTATAGCTACACCGTAAAATTCCAGAATAAATACAACCCTTGGTAGCTTTCTAGTCATCTTGTGGTGTATGATACATATAGTAAAAACTACAGCACTTGTAAATATTAAAGAATAATTTACACCAGCTGCAAAATGTTGGGAGAAAATTCAGAGATCTTTTAGAGAGCCGAAATTTTCCTGACCTTAACACGTCAAATGCTTAGAGTCAATAGTACGAGGACAGGATGTCATTGGAGTGTTATCAAAAGGATATGGAAAAAACTTTAATTTTTCAACTGTTAGCTAGCTAGGCTACCAGATGTCATCAGAAAAAAAGATGAAAAATTTTCAATACACGACTTCACAGTTTCAGGTTAAACTATTGTTTAATAAATCTCTCTTTTGTTACAACTCTCTTATTGAGAATTAAAAAAGGAAGTAAACCGTTATAAATTAAGAAGACCATGAAGAAAAGTGGAAATAATTTTTTTGTGAAATATTTGAAAAGAAAAGTTACAATTCTTTACATATATATATGTTTTAAGTATAGGGTTAACTGGCAATAACATACTAAATTTTCATACCGTGAGACTAATTATTTCTCGAAGAAGTAGAAATTACTTGCTACATTTTAATGATTTAAATTTTGAGGAGAATGCTGCACAGATTGTTGTTTGAGATTTCTGTCTTAACGATAAAAATAGAAGATGTTTTGCCATCATTTGTATTTGATGAACATTGTGACTTCATATTTTGCCTTCCAAAGGCAATTTTGATCAAAAAGGAAGAAATTTAATGAAATAGAAATTTATCAGAAAATGTCAAAGTTGTGTTATTGATGAAGCTTACTGCGTTGACCACCTGTTTTGGTACTTTATATATATATAGCTATATGACAATACTTATACTTAAGAATCTCTGTGTATAACAACTGGATAACAAAAAATGTGATATATAAATAGATATAGCTAGCTAGCTCAAAGCTACACACTTGTCACACAGCTACTACCGGAACAGGAAAAACAGTGACTAGAATGAAACATATTATACCCGGATTAAGAACCTTAACAATAATATCTGTCGATCCAAATAGAAAAAATGTATATATACCTCTGCAGAAAAAGAGAAAAGTTGGCAAGGAAGGAATATTGCGGATTGGGGTTTTGTGGATATATTACAACTTATAATAAATGTTTTAAACAAACAAGTACAGCAATTGTGTAATTGTGCAATTTCATCCACCTCAAACAAAGATCATGTAAAACCAAAATTCTTCTTGAAGTTGCAAAAAAAGATCTGAACGTTTACGTTATTATAAGCAACCTCTGCTTTTGGTATGGGAGTTTATGCACCATATATCAAACAAATCTACCATATAAGTCCAACAAGTACCATTGAAGACTATATATATACATATGCAACAAATTTGGACAGGGCTGGTCGATGAGGGCAAGAAAGAATTGGCAAGATTATATTATTACTGGACATAATATCAGCACCTAGGTGTTTGAAACAAAATAACATTAATGAGCTTTAGATGATGATATAACGCTCTTCACACTGCAATTTTTCTAAAAGCTTATTTGTGCAATCTGGCAGAAAATCTTGAATGTCTTTCACATTTACGACAGTATTAGTTTGCATAATTACGATACCACAATATCTTTTATTTTTTCTTAAAGTTGTTTCAAAGTCCAATACTTCCGAAAATTTGACTAAACCGTTTTAAGTTTGTTCAGCACACAGCCTGCATACTTCAGCACACCCACCATAAACTTTGTGTTGTGATATTTTCTTTCTTATTGCCTAAAAACAATAATATATTAGTTGTGACGTTTTGTATATATTTCTTTTTATTTATAGCTAGCTATACTTTATTTCCTAAATTATTTTCATTTATTTTCAATACTTTAGCTAGTATATTTGTCCCCAAAGTTTCTTAAAAGATATCTCTTGACATGTGCGGCTTTTTAAGAAAAATGGTTGTCATTGTTGTAATTGTTTGTGCATCTTCAAGCCAACAGCATCTATAGCCAGTTACTCAGCATCCATACTACAGTTGCATCTGTAGAAGTTTTTATTTACTAAAATTAAATTTCCTTTTAAAAAATATAAGTATTGTGTCTCAACAAAAGGTGAGAGTACCTGTTAAACTTTCGTTCGCAGGACAGCGATGTTCATCACACCATTCCATTTGAGTTTGTCAGCTGCCTTTTCCACCATCAGTGAGAAAACAAAAGTAATGTTTTTGATTTTAAATTTGTTATTTAATTTATTTTGATTTGTTTCAAAATTTAAACGATGCAAGGAAAGTCAAAAATAACGTGAATATAAATATTTTCTTCATAAACAAGTAACCATAAAAATCTTCGTAATGCTCATCGCTCGCCATATTTGTTGTTAATAAAAAAAATGCTGTGCTTGCAAAAAAAACTTCTGAATTAATTATCTTTTTAACATAATTTAAAAAAGCCGTACACGCAGTCTCATTGGTTGAGTAAGTCTGTTGTACCAGGGCCTCGTACGCGTTTCATCCTCATATCAAAAAACGCTACGGGCCCTGGGATCGAGGTTGGGTCTTGGCCCGTATCGTCGAATGTATACAAATAAAGTACCCAAGGAGTAAACTCATTTCCCGAACGATTTTTGAAATGCTGTTTTCACCACTAAAACGTATGAAACTTGTAGTTTTCAAAAATGGTATCATTTTTGATCAGTTGCTGAAAGAAAGCAGTTTAATCGCCGGAAACCAAAAAACCCCGGTTTCCCGTAAATCCCGGTCTTGGCCCGTATAGTCGAATGTATACAAAGAAAGTACCCAGGGAGTAAACTCATTTCCCGAACGATTTTTAAAAAGCGGTTTCCAGCACTAAAACGCAGGAGACTTGTAGTTTTCAATAATGGTGTCATTTTTGATTAGACGTGGAATGAAAGCAGTTTAATCGCCGGAAACAGAAAACACGCGGTTTCCCGAAAATCCCGGGCTTGGCCCGTATAGTCGAATGTATACAAAGAAAGAACACAGGTATTAAACTCATTTCCCGAACGATTTTTAAAATGCTGTTTTCACCACTAAAACGTATGAGACTTGTAGTTTTCAAAAATGGTATCATTTGTGATCAGACGCCGAGTGAAAGCAGTTTAATTGCCGGAAACAGAAAACACGCGGTTTCCCGAAAATCCCGGGCTTGGCCCGTATAGTCGAATGTATACAAAGAAAGTAACCAGGTAGTAAACTCATTTTCCGAACGATTTTTAAAATGCTGTTTTCACCACTAAAACGTATGAGACTTGTAATTTTCAAAAACGGTATCATTTGTGATCAAACGCCGAGTGAAAGCAATTTAATCGCCGGTAACCAAAAACTCATGGTTTCCCGTAAATGCCGGGCTCGGCCCGTATATTCGAATGTATACAAAGAAAGTACCCAGGGAGTAAACTCATTTCTAGAACGATTTTTGAAATGCGGTTTTCACCACTAAAACGCATGAGACTTGTAGTTATAAAAAATGGTATCATTTTTGATCAGTTGCTGAACGAAAGCAGTTTAATAGCCGGAAACCAAAAACGCCCGGTTTCCCGTAAATCCCGGTCTTGGCCCGTATCGTCGAATGTATACAAATAAAGTACCCAAGGAGTAAACTCATTTCCCGAACGATTTTTGAAATGCTGTTTTCACCACTAAAATGCTTGAGACTTGTAGTTTTCAAAAATCGTATCATTTTTTATGAGACGCCGAATGAAAGCAGTTTAATGGCCGGAAACCGAAATCCCGCGTTTTAACGTAAATCCCGGTCTCGGCTCGTATAGTCGAATGTATACAAATAAAGTACCCAGGGAGTAAACTCATTTCCCGAACGATTTTTAAAATGCGATTTCCAGCACTAAACCGCAGGAGACTTGTAGTTTTCAATAATGGTATCATTTTTGATTAGACGTGGAATGAATGCAGTTTAATCGCCGGAAACAGAAAACACGCGGTTTCCCGAAAATCGCGAGCTTGGCCCGTAGAGTCGAATGTATACAAAGAAAGTACCCAGGGAGTAAACCAATCTCCCGAATGATTTTTAAAATGCGGGTTTCACAACTAAAACGCATGAGAGTTGTAGTTTTCAAAAATGGTATCATTTTTTATGAGACGCCGAATGAAAGCAGTTTAATGGCCGGAAACCGAAATCCCGCGTTTTACCGTAAATCCCGGTCTCGGCCCGAATATTCGAATGTATACATATAAAGTACCCAGGGAGTAAACTCATTTCCCGTAGGATTTTAAAATGCGGTTTCCAGCACTAAAACGCAGGAGACTTGTAGTTTTCAATAATGTTATCATTTTTGATTAGACGTGGAATGAAAGCAGTTTAATCGCCGGAAACAGAAAACACGCAATTTCCCGAAAATCCCGGGCTTGGCCCGTATAGTCGAATGTATACAAAGAAAGTACCCAGGGATAAATTCATTTCCCGAACGATTTTTGAAATGCTGTTTGCACCACTAAAACGCAGGAGACTTGTAGTTTTCAATAATGGTATCATTTTTGATCAGTTGCTGAACGAAAGCAGTTTAATGGCCGGAAACCGAAATCCCGCGTTTTACCGTAAATCCCGGTCTCGGCCCGAATTTTCGAATGTATACATATAAAGTACCCAGGGAGTAAACTCATTTCCCGAACGATTTTTAAAATGCTGTTTTCACCACTAAAACGTATGAGACTTGTAATTTTCAAAAACGGTATCATTTGTGATCAAACGCCGAGTTAAAGCAATTTAATCGCCGGTAACCGAAAACTCATGGTTTCCCGTAAATGCCGGGCTCGGCCCGTATAGTCGAATGTATCCAAAGAAAGTACCCAGGGAGTAAACTCATTTCTAGAACGATTTTTGAAATGCGGTTTTCACCACTAAAACGCATGAGACTTGTAGTTATCAAAATGGTATCATTTTTGATCAGTTGCTGAACGAAAGCAGTTTAATCGCCGGAAACCAAAAACGCCCGGTTTCCCGTAAATCCCGGTCTTGGACCGTATCGTCGAATGTATACAAATAAAGTACCCAAGGAGTAAACTCATTTCCCGAACGATTTTTAAAATGCTGTTTTCACCACTAAAACGCTTGAGACTTGTAGTTTCCAATAATGGTATCATTTTTGATTACACGTGGAATGAAAGCAGTTTAATCGCCGGAAACAGAAAACACGCTGTTTCCCGCAAATCGCGGGATTGGCCCGTAGAGTCGAATGTATACAAAGAAAGTACCCAGGGAGTAAATTAATCTCCCGAATGATTTTTAAAATGCGGGTTTCACAACTAAAACGCATGAGAGTTGTAGTTTGCAAAAATGGTATCATTTTTGATGAGACGCTGAATGAAAGCAGTTTAAAGGCCGGAAACCTAAAACCCGCGGTTTCCCATAAATCCCCGTCACGGCCCGTATAGCCGAATGTATAAAAAGAAAGTACCCAGGGAATAAACTCATTTCCCAAACGATTTTTAAAATGTGGATTTCCCCACTAAACAGCAAGAGTCTTGTAATTTTCAAAAATGGTATCATTTGTGATCAGACGCCGAGTGAAAGCAGTTTAATCGCCGAAAACCGAAAATCCGCGGTTTCTCGTAAATGCCGGGCTCGGCCCGTATAGTCGAATGTATGCAAAGAAAGTACCCAGGGAGTAACCTCATTTCTCGAGCGATTTTTGAAATGCGGTGTTCACCAGTAAAACGCATGAGATTTGTAGTTATCAAAAATGGTATCATTTTTGATCAGTTGCTGAACGAAAGCAGTTTAATCGCCGGAAACCAAAAACCCCCGGTTTCCGTAAATCCACTCTTGGCCCGTATAGTCGAATGTATACAAAGAGAAGTACCCAGGAGTAAACTCATTTCACGAACGATTTTTAAAATGCTGTTTTCACCACTAAAATGTATGAGACTTGCAGTTTTCAAAAATGGTATCATTTTTGATGAGAAGCCGAATGAAAGCAGTTTAATGTCCGGAAATCTAAAACCCGCGGTTTCCCATAGATCCCCGTCACGGCCCGTATAGTCGAATGTATACAAAGAAAGTACCCAGGGAGTAAACTCATTTCCCGAACGATTTTTAAAATGCTGTTTTCACCACTAAAACGTTTTGAGACTTGTAGTTTTCAAAAATGGTATCATTTTTGATGAGACGCCGATGAAAGCAATTTAATGGCCGGAAACCGAATCCCGCGATTTACCGTAAATCCCGGTCTTCGCCCGTATAGTCGAATGTATACAATAAGTACCCAGGGAGTAAACTCATTCCCGAACGATTTTTAAAATGCGGTTTCCAGCACTAAACGCCGGAGACTTGTAGTTTCAATAATAGTATCATTTTTGATTAGACGTGAATGAAAGCAGTTTATCGCGGAAAGAGAAAACACGCGGTTTCCCGAAACTCCCGGGCTCGGCCCGTATAGTCAAATGTAGACAGAGAAAGTACGCAGGGAGTAAACTCATTTCCGAAACGATTTTTAAAATGCTGTTTCACCACTAAAACGTATGAGACTTGTAGTTTTTCAAAAATGGTATCATTTTTGATGAGACGCCGAATGAAAGCAGTTTACTGGACGGAAACCTAAAACCCGCGGTTTCCCATAGATCCCCGTCACGGCCCGTAGAGTCGAATGTATACAAAGAAAGTACACAGGGAGTAAACTTATTTCCCGAACGATTTTTTAAAATGCTGTTTTCACCCTAAAACGCTTGAGACTTGTTAGTTTTATAAAATGGTATCATTTTTTATGAGACGCCGAATGAAAGCAGTTTTAATGGCCGGAAACCGAATCCCGCGTTTTACCGTAAATCCCGGGCTCGGCCCGTATAGTCGAATGTTATACAAATAAAGTACCCAGGGAACGATTTTTAAAATGCTGTTTTCACCACTAAAACGCTTGAGACTTGTAGTTTTCAATAATGGTATCATTTTTGATTACACGTGGAATGAAAGCAGTTTAATCGCCGGAAACAGAAACACGCGGTTTCCCGAAAATCGCGGGATTGGCCCGTAGAGTCGAATGTATACAAAGAAAGTACCCAGGGAGTAAACTAATCTCCCGAATGAAATTTTAAAAATGCGGGTTTCACAACTAAAACGCATGAGAGTTGTAGTTTCCAAAAATGGTATCATTTTTGATCAGTTGCTGAACGAAAGCAGTTTAATCGCCGGAAACCAAAAACTCCCGGTTTCCCGTAAATCCCGCTCTTGGCCCGTATAGTCGAATGTATACAAAGAAAGCACCCAGGGAGTAAACTCATTTCCCGAACGATTTTTAAAATGTGATTTTTACCACTAACCGCCTGAGTCTTGAAATTTTCAAAAATGGTATCAGTCTGATCAGACGGCGAGTGAAAGCAGTTTAATCGCCGGTAACCGAAAACGCACGGTTTCCCGTAAATCCCGGGCCCAGCCCGTGAAGTCGAATGTATTACAAAAAATTACCAACGGAATAAATTCTTTTCCCGAACGATTTTAAAATGTGGTTTTCACCACTAAACCGCATGAGTCTTGTAATTTTCAAATATGGTATCATTGTGATCAGACGGGCGAGTGAAAGCAGTTTAAACGCCGGTAACCGAAAACTCACGGTTTCCCGTAAATCCCGGGCTCGGCCCGTATAGTCAAATGTAGACAGAGGAAAGTACGCAGGGAGTAAACTCATTTCCCGACCGATTTTTTAAAATGCTGTTTTCACCAAAAAAACGTATGAGACTTGTAGTTTTCAAAAATGGTATTATTTTTAATGAGACGCCGAATGAAAGTAGTTAATGGCGGGAAATCGAAATCCCGCGTTTTACCGTAAATCCCGGTCTCGGCCTGTATGTCGAATGAATACAAATAAAGTACCCAGGGAGTAAACTCATTTCCCGAACGACTTTTAAAATGCGGGTTTCCAGCACTAAAACGCAGGAGACTTTGTAGTTTTCCATTAATAGTATCATTTTTGATTAGACGTGGAATGAAAGCAGTTTAATCGCCGGAAACAGAAAACACGCGGTTCCGGAAAATCCCGTGCTCGGCCCGTATAGTCAAATGTAGACAGAGAAAGTACCCAGGGAGTAAACTCATTTCCCGAACGATTTTTAAAATGCTGTTTTCACCACTAAAACGTATGAAACTTGTAGTTTTCAAAAATGGTATCATTTTTGATCAGTGCTGAACGAAAGCAGTTTAATCGCCGGAAAACCAAAAACTCCCGGTTTCCCGTAAATCCCGCTCTTGGCCCGTATAGTCGAATGTATACAAAGAAAGTACCCAGGGAGTAAACTCATTTCCCGAACGATTTTAAAATGTGGTTTTTCCCACAAACCGCATGAGTCTTGAAATTTTCACAAAAATGGTATCAGTCTAATCAGACGGCGAGTGAAAGCAGTTTAATCGCCGGTAACCGAAACGCACGGTTTCCCGTAAATACCGGGCCCAGCCCGTAAAGTCGAATGTATACAAAGAAATTACCAACGGAATAAATTCTTTTCCGAACGATTTTTAAAATGTGGTTTTCACCACTAAACCGCATGAGTCTTGTAATTTTCAAATATGGTATCATTGTGATCAGACGGCGAGTGAAAGCAGTTTAAACGCCGGTAACCGAAAACTCACGGTTTCCCGTAAATCCCGGGCCTCGGGCCGTATAGTCAAATGTAGACCAGAGAAAGTACGCAGGGAGTAAACTCATTTCCCGAACGATTTTTAAAATGCTGTTTTCACCACTAAAATGTATGAGACTTGTAGTTTCAAAAATGGTATCATTTTTGATGAGAAGCCGAATGAAGCAGTTTAATGTCCGGAAACCTAAAACCCGCGGTTTCTCATAGATCCCCGTCACGGCCCGTATAGTCGATGTATACAAAGAAAGTACCCAGGGAGTAAACTCATTTCCCGAACGATTTTTTAAAATGCTGTTTTCACCACTAAAACGTTTGAGCTTGTAGTTTTTCAAAAATGGTATCATTTTTGATGAGACGCCGAATGAAAGCAGTTTAATGGCTGGAAACCGAAATCCCGCGATTTACCGTAAATCCCGGTCTCGGCCCGTATAGTCGAATGTATACAAATAAAGTACCCAGGGAACGATTTTTAAAATGCTGTTTTCACCACTAAAACGCTTGAGACTTGTAAGTTTTTCAATAATGGTATCATTTTGATTACACGTGGAATGAAGCAGTTTAATCGCCGGAAACAGAAAACACGCGGTTTCCCGAAAATCGCGGGATTGGCCCGTAGAGTCGAATGTATACAAAGAAAGTACCCAGGGAGTAAACTAATCTCGCGAATGATTTTTTAAAATGCGGGTTTCACAACTAAAACGCATGAGAGTTGTAGTTTTCCAAAAATGGTATCATTTTTGATCAGTTGCTGAACGAAAGCAGTTTAATCGCCGGAACACCAAAAACTCCCGGTTTCCCGTAAATCCCGCTCTTGGCCCGTTATAGTCGAATGTATACAAAGAAAGCACCCAGGGAGTAAACTCATTTCCCGAACGATTTTTAAAAAATGTGATTTTTACCACTAAACCCGCCTGAGTCTTGAAATTTTCAAAAATGGTATCAGTCTGATCAGACGGCGAGTGAAAGCAGTTTAATCGCCGGTAACCGAAACGCACGGTTTCCCGTAATCCCGGGCCCAGCCCGTGAAGTCGAATGTATACAAAAAATTAACCACGGAATAAATTCTTTTCCCGAACGATTTTTAAAATGTGTTTTTCACCACTAAACCGCATGAGTCTTGTAATTTTCAAATATGGTATCATTGTGATCAGACGGCGAGTGAAAGCAGTTTAAACGCCGGTAAACCGAAAACTCACGGTTTCCCGTAAATCCCGGGCTCGCCCGTATAGTCAAATGTAACAGAGAAAGTACGCAGGGAGTAAACTCATTTCCCGACCGATTTTTAAAATGCTGTTTTCACCAAAAAAACGTATGAGACTTGTAGTTTTCAAAAATGGTATTATTTTTAATGAGAGCCGAATGAAAGCAGTTTAATGGCGGGAAATCGAAATCCCGCGTTTTACCGTAAATCCCGGTCTCGGCCTGTATAGTCGAATGAATACAAATAAAGTACCCAGGGAGTAAACTCATTTCCCGAACGATTTTTAAAATGCGGTTTCCAGCACTAAAAACGCAGGAGACTTGTAGTTTTCATAATAGTATCATTTTTGATTAGACGTGGAATGAAAGCAGTTTAATCGCCGGAACAGAAAACACGCGGTTTCCGGAAAATCCCGTGCTCGCCCGTATTAGTCAAATGTAGACAGAGAAAGTACCCAGGAGTAAACTCATTTCCCGAACGATTTTTAAAATGCTGTTTTCACCACTAAAACGTATGAAACTTGTAATTTTCAAAAATGGTATCATTTTTGATCAGTTGCTGAACGAAAGCAGTTTAATCGCCGGAAACCAAAATCTCCCGGTTTCCCGTAAATCCCGCTCTTGGCCCGTATAGTCGAATGTATACAAAGAAAGTACCCAGGGAGTAAACTCATTTCCCGAACGATTTTTAAAATGTGATTTTTACCACTAAACCGCATGAGTCTTGAAATTTTCAAAAATGGTATCAGTCTGATCAGACGGCGAGTGAAAGCAGTTTAATCGCCGGTAACCGAAAACGCACGGTTTCCCGTAAATCCCGGGTCCAGCCCGTAAAGTCGAATGTATACAAAAAATTACCAACGGAATAAATTCTTTTCCGAACGATTTTTAAAATGTGGTTTTCACCACTAAACCGCATGAGTCTTGTAATTTTCAAATATGGTATCATTGTGATCAGACGGCGAGTGGAAAGCAGTTTAAACGCCGGTAACCGAAAACTCACGGTTTCCCGTATATCCCGGGCTCGGCCCGTATAGTCAAATGTAGGACAGAGGAAAGTAACGCAGGGAGTAAACTCATTTCCCGACCGATTTTTAAATGCTGTTTTCAACCAAAAAAACGGTATGAGACTTGTAGTTTTCAAAAATGGTATTATTTTTAATGAGACGCCGAATGAAAGCAGTTTAATGGCCGGAAATCGAAATCCCCGCGGTTTTACCGTAAATCCCGGTCTCGGCCTGTATAGTCGAATGTATACAAATAAAGTACCCAGGGAGTAAACTCATTTCCCGAACGATTTTCAAAATGCGGTTTCCAGCACTAAAACGCAGGAGACTTGTAGTTTTCAATAATAGTATCATTTTTGATTAGACGTGGAATGAAAGCAGTTTAATCGGCCGGATACAGAAAACACGCGGTTTCCGGAAAATCCCGTGCTCGGCCCGTATAGTCAAATGTAGACAGAGAAAGTACCCAGGGAGTAAACTCATTTCCCGAACGATTTTTTAAAATGCTGTTTTCACCACTAAAACGGAATGAAACTTGTAGTTTTCAAAAATGGTATCATTTTTGATCAGTTGCTGAACGAAAGCAGTTTAATCGCCGGAAACCAAAAAACCCCGGTTTCCCGTAAATCCCGGTCATGGCCCGTATAGTCGAATGTATACAAAGAAAGTACGCAGGGAGTATAAGACTTAGTATGGAGTATGAAACGCATGAGACTTTAGTTATCAAAATGGTATCATTTTTGATCAGTTGCTGAACGAAAGCAGTTTAATCGCCGGAAACCAAAAACTCCCGGTTTCCGTAATCCCGCTCTTGGCCCGTATAGTCGAATGTATACAAAGAAAGTACCCAGGGAGTAAACTCATTCCCGAACGATTTTTAAAATGTGATTTTTACCACTAAACCGCATGAGTCTTGAAATTTTTCAAAAATGGTATCAGTCTGATCAGACGGCGAGTGAAAGCATTTAATCACCGGTAACCGAAAACGCACGGTTTCCCGTAAATCCCGGGCCCAGCCCGTAAAGTCGAATGTATACAAAAAAATTACCAACGGAATAAATTCTTTTCCCGAACGATTTTTTAAAATGGTTTTCACCACTAAACCGCATGAGTCTTGTAATTTTCAAATATGGTATCATTGTGATCAGACGGCGAGTGAAAGCAGTTTAAACGCCGGTAACCGAAAACTCACGGTTTCCGTAAATCCCGGGCTCGGCCCGTATAGTCAAATGTAGACAGAAAAAGTACGCAGGGAGTAAACTCATTTCCCGACGATTTTTAAACTGCTGTTTTCACCAAAAAACGTATGAGACTTGTAGTTTTCAAAATGGTATATTTTAATAGACGCGAATGAAAGCAGTTTAATGGCCGGAGATCGAAATCCCGCGTTTTACCGTAAAATCCCGGTCTCGGCCTGTATAGTCGAATGTATACAAATAAAGTACCCAGGGAGTAAACTCATTTCCCGAACGATTTTTAAAATGCGGTTTCCAGCACTAAAACGCAGGAGACTTGTAGTTTTCAATAATAGTATCATTTTTGATTAGGCGTGGAATGAAAGCAGTTTAATCGCCGGAAACAGAAACACGCGGTTTCCGGAAATCCCGTGCTCGGCCCGTATAGTCAAATGTAGACAGAGAAAGTACGCAGGGAGTAAACTCATTTCCCGAACGATTTTTAAAATGCTGTTTTCACCACTAAAACGTATGAGACTTTTAGTTATCAAAAATGGTATCATTTTGATCAGTTGCTGAACGAAAGCAGTTTAATCGCCGGAAACCAAAAACCCCGGTTTCCGTAAATCCCGCTCTTGGCCCGTATAGTCGAATGTATACAAAGAAAGTACCCAGGGAGTAAACTCATTTCCCGAACGATTTTTAAAATGCTGTTTTCACATAAAACGTATGAAACTTTAGTTTTCAAAATGGTATCATTTTTGAATCAGTTGCTGACGAAAGCAGTTTAATCGCCGGAAACCAAAAAACCCCGGTTTCCCGTAAATCCCGGTCATGGCCCGTATAGTCGAATGTATACAAAGAAAGTACGGCAGGGCGTAAACTCATTTCCCGAACGATTTTAAAATGCTGTTTTCACCACTAAAACGTTCGAGACTTGTAGTTTTCAAAAATGGTATCATTTTTGATGAGACGCGAATGAAACCAGTTTAATGGCCGGAAACCGAAATACCGCGTTTTACCGTAAATCCCGGTCTCGGCCCGTATAGTCGAATGTATACATATAAAGTACCCAGGGAGTAAACTCATTTCCCGAACGATTTTAAATGCTGTTTTCACACACTAAAACGCTTAAGACTTGTAGTTTTCAATAATAGTATCATTTTTGATTAGACGTGGAATGAAAGCAGTTTAATCGCCGGAAACAGAAAACACGCGGTTTCCCGAAAATCCCGGGCTTGGCCCGTATAGTCGAATGTATACAAAGAAAGTACCCAGGGAGTAAACTAATCTCCCCAATGATTTTTAAAATGCGGGTTTCACAACTAAAACGCATGAGAGTTAGTTTCCAAAAATGGTATCATTTTTGATGAGCCGCCGAATAAAAGCAGTTTAATGGCCGGAAACCTAAAACCCGCGGTTTGCCATAAATCCCCGTCACGGCCCGTATAGTCGAATGTATACAAAGAAAGTACCCAGGGAATAAACTCATTTCACAAACGATTTTTAAAATGTGGTTTTCACCACTAAACAGCATGAGTCTTGTAATTTTCAAAAATGGTATCATTTGTGATCAGGCGCCGAGTGAAAGCAGTTTAATCGCCGGAAACAGAAAACACGCGGTTTCCCGAAAATCCCGGGCTTGGCCCGTATAGTCGAATGTATACAAAGAAAGTACCCAGGGATTAAACTCATCTCCCGAACGATTTTTAAAATGCTGTTTTCACCACTAAAACGTTCGAGACTTGTAGTTTTCAAAAATGGTATCATTTTTGATGAGACGCCGAATGAAACCAGTTTAATGGCCGGAACCGAAATTCCGCGTTTTACCGTAAATCCCGGTCTCGGCCCGTATAGTCGAATGTATACAAATAAAGTACCCAGGGAGTAAACTCATTTCGCCGAACGATTTTTAAAATGCGTTTTCCAGCACTAAAACGCAAGAGACTTGTAGTTTTCAATAATAGTATCATTTTTGATTAGACGTGGAATGAAAGCAGTTTAATCGCCGGAAACAGAAAACACGCGGTTTCCCGAAAATCCCGGGCTCGGCCCGTATAGTCAAATGTAGACAGAGAAAGTACGCAGGGAGTAAACTCATTTCCCGAACGATATTTAAAATGCTGTTTTCACCAATAAAACGTATGAGACTTGTAGTTTTCAAAAATGGTATCATTTTTGATTAGACGTGGAATGAAAGCAGTTTAATGGCCGGAAACATAAAACCCGCGTTTTCCCATAGATCCTCGTCACGGCCCGTATAGTCGAATGTATACAAACAAAGTACCCAGGGAGTAAACTCATTTCCCGAACGATTTTTAAAATGCTGTTTTCACCACTAAAACGCTTAAGACTTGTAGTTTTCAATAATGGTATCATTTTTGATTAGACGTGGAATGAAAGCAGTTTAATCGCCGGAAACAGAAAAACACGCGGTTTCCCGAAAATCCCGGGCTTGGCCCGTATAGTCGAATGTATACAAAGAAGTACCCAGGGAGTAACTAATCTCCCGAATGATTTTTAAAATGCGGGTTTCACAACTAAAACGCATGAGAGTTAGTTTCCAAAAATGGTATCATTTTTGATGAGCCGCCGAATAAAAGCAGTTTAATGGCCGGAAACCTAAAACCCGCGGTTTGCCATAAATCCCCGTCACGGCCCGTATAGTCGAATGTATAAAAAGAAAGTACCCAGGGAATAAACTCATTTCACAAACGATTTTTAAAATGTGGTTTTCACCACTAAACAGCATGAGTCTTGTAATTTTCAAAAATGGTATCATTTGTGATCAGGCGCCGAGTGAAAGCAGTTTAATCGCCGGAAACAGAAAACACGCGGTTTCCCGAAAATCCCGGGCTTGGCCCGTATAGTCGAATGTATACAAAGAAAGTACCCAGGGATTAAACTCATTTCCCGAACGATTTTTAAAATGCTGTTTTCACCACTAAAACGCTTGAGACTTGTAGTTTTCAAAAATGGTATCATTATTGATCAGTTGCCGAACGAAAGCAGTTTAATCGCCTGAAACCAAAACCCCGCGGTTTCTCGTAAATGCCGGGCTCGGCCCGTATAGTCGAATGTATACAAACAAAGTACCCAGGGAGTAAACTCATTTCCCGAACGATTTTTAAAATGCTGTTTTCACCACTAAAACGCTTAAGACTTGTAGTTTTCAATAATGGTATCATTTTTGATTAGACGTGGAATGAAAGCAGTTTAATCGCCGGAAACAGAAAACACGCGGTTTCCCGAAAATCCCGGGCTTGGCCCGTATAGTCGAATGTATACAAAGAAAGTACCCAGGGAGTAAACTAATCTCCCGAATGATATTTTAAAATGCGGGTTTCACAACTGAAACGCATGAGAGTTAGTTTCCAAAAATGGTATCATTTTTGATGAGACGCCGAATAAAAGCAGTTTAATGGCCGGAAACCTAAAACCCGCGGTTTGCCATAAATCCCCGTCACGGCCCGTATAGTCGAATGTATAAAAAGAAAGTACCCAGGGAATAAACTCATTTCACAAACGATTTTTAAAATGTGGTTTTCACCACTAAACAGCATGAGTCTTGTAATTTTCAAAAATGGTATCATTTGTGATCAGGCGCCGAGTGAAAGCAGTTTAATCGCCGGAAACAGAAAACACGCGGTTTCCCGAAAATCCCGGGCTTGGCCCGTATAGTCGAATGTATACAAAGAAAGTACCCAGGGATTAAACTCATTTCCCGAACGATTTTTAAAATGCTGTTTTCACCACTAAAACGCTTGAGACTTGTAGTTTTCAAAAATGGTATCATTTTTGATCAGTTGCCGAACGAAAGCAGTTTAATCGCCTGAAACCAAAAACCCGCGGTTTCTCGTAAATGCCGGGCTCGGCCCGTATAGTCGAATGTATACAAACAAAGTACCCAGGGAGTAAACTCATTTCCCGAACGATTTTTAAAATGCTGTTTTCACCAAAAAAACGCTTAAGACTTGTAATTTTCAATAATGGTATCATTTTTGATTAGACGTGGAATGAAAGCAGTTTAATCGCCGGAAACAGAAAACACGCGGTTTCCCGAGAATCCCGGGCTTGGCCCGTATAGTCGAATGTATACAAAGAAAGTACCCAGGGAGTAAACTAATCTCCCGAATGATTTTTAAAATGTGGTTTTCACCACTAAAACACAGGAGACTTGTAGTTTCAATAATAGTATCCTTTTGATTAGACGTGGGAATGAAAGCAGTTTAATCGCCGGGAAACAAAAACCACGCGGTTTACGGAAAATCCCGTGCTCGGCCCGTATAGTCAAATGTAGACAAGAAAGTACGCAGGGAGTAACTCATTTCCCGAACGATTTTTAAAATGCTGTTTTCACCACTAAAACGTATGAGACTTTTAGTTATCAATCAAAAATGGTATCATTTTTGATCAGTTGCTGAACGAAACAGTTTAATCGCCGGAAACCAAAAACCCCCGGTTTCCCGTAAATCCCGCTCTTGGCCCGTATAGTCGAATGTATACAAAGAAAGTACCCAGGGAGTAAACTCATTTCCCGAACGATTTTTAAAATGCTGTTTTCACCACTAAAACGTATGAAACTTGTAGTTATCAAAAATGGTATCATTTTTGATCAGTTGCTGAACGAACGCAGTTTAATCGCCGGAAACCAAAAAACCCCGGTTTCCCGTAAATCCCGGTCATGGCCCGTATAGTCGAATGTATACAAAGAAAGTACGCAGGGAATAACTCATTTCCCGAACGATTTTTAAAATGCTGTTTTCACCACTAAACGTATGAGACTTGTAGTTTTCAAAAATGGTATCATTTTTCATGAGACGCCGATAAAAGCAGTTTAATGGCCGGAAACCTAAAACCCGCGTTTCCATAAATCCCCGTCACGGCCCGTATAGTCGAATGTATACAAAGAAAGTACCCAGGGAGTAAACTATTTCCCGAACGATTTTTAAAATGCTGTTCTCACCACTAAAACGTTCGAGACTTGTAGTTTTCAAAAATGGTATCATTTTTGATGAGACGCCGAATGAAACCAGTTTAATGGCCGGTAACCGAAATTCCGCGTTTTACCGTAAAATCCCGGTCTCGGCCCGTATAGTCGAATGTATACAAATAAAGTACCCAGGGAGTAAACTCATTTCCCGAACGATTTTTAAAATGCGTTTTCCAGCACTAAAACGCAAGAGACTTGTAGTTTTCAATAATAGTATCATTTTTGATTAGACGTGGAATGAAAGCAGTTTAATCGCCGGAAACAGAAAACACGCGGTTTCCCGAAAATCCCGGGCTCGGCCCGTATAGTCAAATGTAGACAGAGAAAGTACGCAGGGAGTAAACTCATTTCCCGAATGATTTTTAAAATGCTGTTTTCACCACTAAAACGCTTGAGACTTGTAGTTTTCAATAATGGTATCATTTTTGATTACACGTGGAATGAAAGCAGTTTAATCGCCGGAAACAGAAAACACGCGGTTTCCCGAAAATCGCGGGATTGGCCCGTAGAGTCGAATGTATACAAAGAAAGTACCCAGGGAGTAAACTATCTCCCGAATGATTTTTAAAATGCGGGTTTCACACTAAAACGCATGAGAGTGTAGTTTCCAAAAATGGTATCATTTTTGATCAGTTGCTGAACGAAAGCAGTTTAATCGCCGGAAACCAAAAACTCCCGGTTTCCCGTAAATCCCGCTCTTGGCCCGTATAGTCGAATGTATACAAAGAAAGCACCCAGGGAGTAAACTCATTTCCCGAACGATTTTTAAAATGTGATTTTTACCACTAAACCGCCTGAGTCTTGAAATTTTCAAAAATGGTATCAGTCTGATCAGACGGCGAGTGAAAGCAGTTTAATCGCCGGTAACCGAAAACGCACGGTTTCCCGTAAATCCCGGGCCCAGCCCGTGAAGTCGAATGTATACAAAAAATTACCAACGGAATAAATTCTTTTCCCGAACGATTTTTAAAATGTGGTTTTCACCACTAAACCGCATGAGTCTTGTAATTTTCAAATATGGTATCATTGTGATCAGACGGCGAGTGAAGCAGTTTAAACGCCGGTAACCGAAAACTCACGGTTTCCCGTAAATCCCGGCTCGGCCCGTATAGTCAAATGTAGACAGAGAAAGTACGCAGGGAGTAAACTCATTTCCCGACCAATTTTTAAAATGCTGTTTCACCAAAAAAACGTATGAGACTTGTAGTTTTCAAAAATGGTATTATTTTTAATGAGACGCCGAATGAAAGCAGTTTAATGGCGGGAATCGAAATCCCGCGTTTACCGTAAATCCCGGTCTCGGCCTGTATAGTCGAATGAATACAAATAAAGTACCCAGGGAGTAAACTCATTCCCGAACGATTTTTAAAATGCGGTTTCCAGCACTAAAACGCAGGAGACTTGTAGTTTTCAATAATAGTAATTTTTGATTAGACGTGAATGAAAGCAGTTTAATCGCCGGAAACAGAAACACGCGGTTTCCGGAAATCCCGTGCTCGGCCCGTATAGTCAAATGTAGACAGAGAAAGTACCCAGGGAGTAAACTCATTTCCCGAACGATTTTTAAAATGCTGTTTTCACCACTAAAACGTATGAAACTTGTAGTTTTCAAAAATGGTATCATTTTGGATCAGTTGCTGAACGAAAGCAGTTTAATCGCCGGAAACCAAAAAACCCGGTTTTCCCGTAAATCCCGGTCATGGCCCGTATAGTCGAATGTATACAAAGAAAGTACGCAGGGAGTATGAGACTTAGTATGGAGTATGAAACGCATGAGACTTTAGTTATCAAAAATGGTATCATTTTTGATCAGTTGCTGAACGAAAGCAGTTTAATCGCCGGAAAACAGAAAACACGCGGTTTCCCGAAAATCCCGGGCTTGGCCCGTATAGTCGAATGTATACAAAGAAAGTACCCAGGGATTAAACTCATTTCCCGAACGATTTTTAAAAATGCTGTTTTCACCACTAAAACGTATGAGACTTGTAGTTTTCAAAAAATGGTATCATTTTTGATGAGACGCCGAAATGAAAGCAGTTTAATGGCCGGAAACCTAAACCCGCGTTTTCCATAAATCCCGTCACGGCCCGTATAGTCGAATGTATACAAACAAAGTACCCAGGGAGTAAACTCATTTCCCGAACGATTTTTAAAATGCTGTTTTCACCACTAAAACGCTTAAGACTTGTAGTTTTCAATAATGGTATCATTTTTGATTAGACGCCGGAATGAAAGCAGTTTAATCGCCGGAAACAGAAAACACGCGGTTTACCCGAAATCCCGGGCTTGGCCCGTATAGTCGAATGTATACAAAGAAAGTACCCAGGGAGTAAAACTCAATTTCCCGACCGATTTTTAAAATGCTGTTTTCACCAAAAAACGTATGAGACTTGTAGTTTTCAAAAATGGTATTATTTTTAATGAGACGCCGAATGAAAGCAGTTTAATGGCCGGATCTCGAAATCCGCGTTTTACCGTAAATCCCGGTCTCGGCCTGTATAGTCGAATGTATACAAATAAAGTACCCAGGGAGTAAACTCATTTCCCGAACGATTTTTAAAATGCGGTTTCCAGCACTAAAACGCAGGAGACTTGTAGTTTTCAATAATAGTATCATTTTTGATTAGACGTGGAATGAAAGCAGTTTAATCGCCGGAAACAGAAAAACGCGGTTTCCGGAAAATCCCGTGCTCGGCCCGTATAGTCAAATGTAGACAGAGAAAGTACCCAGGGAGTAAACTCATTTCCCGAACGATTTTTAAAATGCTGTTTTCACCACTAAAACGGATGAAACTTGTAGTTTTCAAAAATGGTATCATTTTTGATCAGTTGCTGAACGAAAGCAGTTTAATCGCCGGAAACAGAAAACACCGGTTTCCCGTAAATCCCGGGCATGGCCCGTATAGTCGAATGTATACAAAGAAAGTACCCAGGGAGTAACTAGACCCGAATTAGTAAATGGGAGTCAACTGAAGCGCATGAGACTTTAGTTATCCAAAAATGGTATCATTTTTGATCAGTTGCCGAACGAAAGCAGTTTAATCGCCGGAAACCAAAAACCGCGGTTTGCCGTAAATCCCGCTCATTGGCCCGTATAGTCGAATGTTATACAAAGAAAGTACCCAGGGAATAAACTCATTTCACAAACGATTTTTAAAATGTGGATTTTCACCACTAAACCGCATGAGTCTTGTAATTTTCAAAAATGGTATCAGTCTTGATCAGACGGCCGAGTGAAAGCAGTTTAATCGCCGGAAACCGAAAACGCACGGTTTCCCGTAAATCCCGGGCCTGGCCCGTAAAGTCGAATGTATACAAAAAAATTACCCAGGGATAAATTCTTTTCCCGAACGATTTTTAAAAATGTGTTTCAAACACTATAACCGCATGAGTCCTTGTAATTTTCAAATATGGTATCATTGTGATCAGACCGGCGAGTGAAAGCAGTATTAAAACGCCGGTAACCGAAAAACTCACGGTTTCCCGTAATCCCGGGCTTCGCGCCCGTATAGTTCAAAATGTAGACAGAGAAAGTAACGCAGGGAGTAACGCATATTCCCGACCGATTTTAAAATGCTGTTTTCACCAAAAAACCGTATGAGACTTGTAGTTTTCAAAAAATGGTATTATTTTAATGAGACGCCGAATGAAAAGCAGTTTAATGGCCGGAGATCGAAATCCCGCGTTTTACCGTAAATCCCGGTCTCGGCCTGTAATACGTCGAATGTATACCAAAAATAAAGTACCCAGGGAGAAAAACTCCATTTCCCGAACGATTTTTAAAATGCGGTTTCCAGCACTAAAACGCAGGAGACTTGTAGTTTTCAATAATAGTATCATTTTTGATTAGGCGTGGAATGAAAGCAGTTTAATCGCCGGAAACAGAAAACACGCGGTTTCCGGAAAATCCCGTGCTCGGCCCGTATAGTCAAATGTAGACAGAGAAAGTACGCAGGGAGTAAACTCATTTCCCGAACGATTTTTAAAATGCTGTTTTCACCACTAAAACGTATGAGACTTTTAGTTATCAAAAATGGTATCATTTTTGATCAGTTGCTGAACGAAAGCAGTTTAATCGCCGGAAACCAAAAACCCCCGGTTTCCCGTAAATCCCGCTCTTGGCCCGTATAGTCGAATGTATACAAAGAAAGTACCCAGGGAGTAAACTCATTTCCCGAACGATTTTTAAAATGCTGTTTTCACCACTAAAACGTATGAAACTTGTAGTTTTCAAAAATGGTATCATTTTTGATCAGTTGCTGAACGAAAGCAGTTTAATCGCCGGAAACCAAAAAACCCCGGTTTCCCGTAAATCCCGGTCATGGCCCGTATAGTCGAATGTATACAAAGAAAGTACGCAGGGAGTAAACTCATTTCCCGAACGATTTTTAAAATGCTGTTTTCACCACTAAAACGTTCGAGACTTGTAGTTTTCAAAAATGGTATCATTTTTGATGAGACGCCGAATGAAACCAGTTTAATGGCCGGAAACCGAAATACCGCGTTTTACCGTAAATCCCGGTCTCGGCCCGTATAGTCGAATGTATACATATAAAGTACCCAGGGAGTAAACTCATTTCCCGAACGATTTTTAAAATGCTGTTTTCACCACTAAAACGCTTAAGACTTGTAGTTTTCAATAATAGTATCATTTTTGATTAGACGTGGAATGAAAGCAGTTTAATCGCCGGAAACAGAAAACACGCGGTTTCCCGAAAATCCCGGGCTTGGCCCGTATAGTCGAATGTATACAAAGAAAGTACCCAGGGAGTAAACTAATCTCCCCAATGATTTTTAAAATGCGGGTTTCACAACTAAAACGCATGAGAGTTAGTTTCCAAAAATGGTATCATTTTTGATGAGACGCCGAATAAAAGCAGTTTAATGGCCGGAAACCTAAAACCCGCGGTTTGCCATAAATCCCCGTCACGGCCCGTATAGTCGAATGTATACAAAGAAAGTACCCAGGGAGTAAACTAATTTCCCGAACGATTTTTAAAATGCTGTTCTCACCACTAAAACGTTCGAGACTTGTAGTTTTCAAAAATGGTATCATTTTTGATGAGACGCCGAATGAAACCAGTTTAATGGCCGGAACCGAAATTCCGCGTTTTACCGTAAATCCCGGTCTCGGCCCGTATAGTCGAATGTATACAAATAAAGTACCCAGGGAGTAAACTCATTTCCCGAACGATTTTTAAAATGCGTTTTCCAGCACTAAAACGCAAGAGACTTGTAGTTTTCAATAATAGTATCATTTTTGATTAGACGTGGAATGAAAGCAGTTTAATCGCCGGAAACAGAAAACACGCGGTTTCCCGAAAATCCCGGGCTCGGCCCGTATAGTCAAATGTAGACAGAGAAAGTACGCAGGGAGTAAACTCATTTCCCGAACGATTTTTAAAATGCTGTTTTCACCACTAAAACGTATGAGACTTGTAGTTTTCAAAAATGGTATCATTTTTGATTAGACGTGGAATGAAAGCAGTTTAATGGCCGGAAACATAAAACCCGCGTTTTCCCATAGATCCTCGTCACGGCCCGTATAGTCGAATGTATACAAACAAAGTACCCAGGGAGTAAACTCATTTCCGAACGATTTTTAAAATGCTGTTTTCACCACTAAAACGCTTAAGACTTGTAGTTTTCAATAATGGTATCATTTTTGATTAGACGTGGAATGAAAGCAGTTTAATCGCCGGAAAACAGAAAAACACGCCGGTTTCCCGAAAATCCCGGGCTTGGCCCGTATAGTCGAATGTATACAAAGAAAGTACCCAGGGAGTAAACTAATCTCCCGAATGATTTTTTAAAATTGCGGGTTTCACAACTAAAACGCATGAGAGTTAGTTTCCAAAAATGGTATCATTTTTGATGAGACGCCGAATAAAAGCAGTTTAATGGCCGGAAACCTAAAACCCGCGGTTTGCCATAAATCCCCGTCACGGCCCGTATAGTCGAATGTATAAAAAGAAAGTACCCAGGGAATAAACTCATTTCACCAACGGTTTTTTAAAATGTGGTTTTCACCACTAAACAGCATGAGTCTTGTAATTTTCAAAAATGGTATCATTTGTGATCAGGCGCCGAGTGAAAGCAGTTTAATCGCCGGAAACAGAAAACACGCGGTTTCCCGAAAATCCCGGGCTTGGCCCGTATAGTCGAATGTATACAAAGAAAGTACCCAGGGATTAAACTCATTTCCCGAACGATTTTTAAAATGCTGTTTTCACCACTAAAACGTTCGAGACTTGTAGTTTTCAAAAATGGTATCATTTTTGATGAGACGCCGAATGAAACCAGTTTAATGGCCGGAACCGAAATTCCGCGTTTTACCGTAAATCCCGGTCTCGGCCCGTATAGTCGAATGTATACAAATAAAGTACCCATGGAGTAAACTCATTTCCCGAACGATTTTTAAAATGCGTTTTCCAGCACTAAAACGCAAGAGACTTGTAGTTTTCAATAATAGTATCATTTTTGATTAGACGTGGAATGAAAGCAGTTTAATCGCCGGAAACAGAAAACACGCGGTTTCCCCGAAAATCCCGGGCTCGGCCCGTATAGTCAAATGTAGACAGGAAAAGTACGCAGGGAGTAAACTCATTTCCCGAACGATATTTAAAATGCTGTTTTCACCAATAAAACGTATGAGACTTGTAGTTTTCAAAAATGGTATCATTTTTGATTAGACGTGGAATGAAAGCAGTTTAATGGCCGGAAACATAAAACCCGCGTTTTCCCATAGATCCTCGTCACGGCCCGTATAGTCGAATGTATACAAACAAAGTACCCAGGGAGTAAACTCATTTCCCGAACGATTTTTAAAATGCTGTTTTCACCACTAAAACGCTTAAGACTTGTAGTTTCAATAATGGTATCCATTTTTGATTAGACGTGGAATGAAAGCAGTTTAATCGCCGGAAACAGAAAACACGCGGTTTCCCGAAAATCCCGGGCTTGGCCCGTATAGTCGAATGTATACAAAGAAAGTACCCAGGGAGTAAACTAATCTCCCGAATGATTTTTAAAATGCGGGTTTCACAACTAAAACGCATGAGAGTTAGTTTCCAAAAATGGTATCATTTTTGATGAGCCGCCGAATAAAAGCAGTTTAATGGCCGGAAACCTAAAACCCGCGGTTTGCCATAAATCCCCGTCACGGCCCGTATAGTCGAATGTATAAAAAGAAAGTACCCAGGGAATAAACTCATTTCACAAACGATTTTTAAAATGTGGTTTTCACCACTAAACAGCATGAGTCTTGTAATTTTCAAAAATGGTATCATTTGTGATCAGGCGCCGAGTGAAAGCAGTTTAATCGCCGGAAACAGAAAACACGCGGTTTCCCGAAATCCCGGGCTTGGCCCGTATAGTCGAATGTATACAAAGAAAGTACCCAGGGATTAAACTCACTTCCCGAACGATTTTAAAATGCTGTTTTCACCACTAAAACGCTTGAGACTTGTAGTTTCAAAAAAATGGTATCATTTTGATCAGTTGCCGAACGAAAGCAGTTTAATCGCCTGAAACCAAAAACCCGCGGTTTCTCGTAAATGCCGGGCTCGGCCCGTATAGTCGAATGTATACAAACAAAGTACCCAGGGAGTAAACTCATTTCCCGAACGATTTTTAAATGCTGTTTCACCACTAAAACGCTTAAGACTTGTAGTTTTCAATAATGGTATCATTTTTGATTAGACGTGGAATGAAAGCAGTTTAATCGCCGGAAACAGAAAAACACGCGGTTTCCCGACAATCCGGGCTTGGCCCGTATAGTCGAATGTATACAAAGAAAGTACCCAGGGAGTAAACTAATCTCCCGAATGATTTTTTAAATGCGGGTTTCACAACTAAACGCATGAGAGTTAGTTTCCAAAAATGGTATCATTTTTGATGAGACGCCGAATAAAAGCAGTTTAATGGCCGGAAACCTAAAACCCGCGGTTTGCCATAAATCCCCGTCACGGCCCGTATAGTCGAATGTATAAAAAGAAAGTACCCAGGGAATAAACTCATTTCACAAACGATTTTTAAAATGTGGTTTTCACCACTAAACAGCATGAGTCTTGTAATTTTCAAAAATGGTATCATTTGTGATCAGGCGCCGAGTGAAAGCAGTTTAATCGCCGGAAACAGAAACACGCGGTTTCCCGAAAATCCCGGGCTTGGCCCGTATAGTCGAATGTATACAAAGAAAGTACCCAGGGATTAAACTCATTTCCGAACGATTTTTAAAATGCTGTTTTCACCACTAAAACGCTTGAGACTTGTAGTTTTCAAAAATGGTATCATTTTTGATCAGTTGCCGAACGAAAGCAGTTTAATCGCCTGAAACCAAAAACCCGCGGTTTCTCGTAAATGCCGGGCTCGGCCCGTATAGTCGAATGTATACAAAGAAAGTACCCAGGGAGTAAACTCATTTCCCCAACGATTTTTAAAATGCTGTTTTCACCAAAAAAACGTATGAGACTTGTAGTTTTCAAAAATGGGATTATTTTTAATGAGACGCCGAATGAAAGCAGTTTAATGCGGAAATGGAAATCCCCCGTTTACCGTAAATCCCGGTCTCGGCCTGTATAGTCGAATGTATACAAATAAAGTACCCAGGGAGTAAACTCATTTCCCGAAGATTTTTAAAAAATGCGTTTCCAGCACTAAAACACAGGAGACTTGTAGTTTTCAATAATAGGTATCCTTTTTGATTAGACGTGGAATGAAAGCAGTTTAATCGCCGGAAACAAAAAAACACGCGGTTTACGGAAAATCCCGTGCTCGGCCCGTATAGTCAAATGTAGACAGAGAAAGTACGCAGGGAGTAAACTCAATTTCCCGAACGATTTTTAAAATGCTGTTTTCACCACTAAAACGTATGAGACTTTTAGTTATCAAAAATGGTATCATTTTTGATCAAGTTGCTGAACGAAACAGTTTAATCGCCGGAAACCAAAAACCCCCGGTTTCCCGTAAATCCCGCTCTTGCCGTATAGTCGAATGTATACAAAGAAAGTACCCAGGGAGTAAACTCATTTCCCGAACGATTTTTAAAATGCTGTTTTCACCACTAAAACGTATGAAACTTGTAGTTATCAAAAATGGTATCATTTTTGATCAGTTGCTGAAACGAAAGCAGTTTAATCGCCGGAACAAAAAACCCGGTTTCCCGTAAATCCCGGTCATGGCCCGTATAAGTCGAATGTATACAAAAGAAAAGTACGCAGGAGATAAACTCATTTCCCGAACGATTTTTAAAATGCTGTTTTCAACCACTAAAACGTATGAGACTTGTAGTTTTCAAAAATGGTATCATTTTTCATGAGAACGGCCGAATGAAAGCAGTTTAATGGACGGAAACCTAAAACCCAAGGTTTCCCATAGATCCCCGTCACGGCCCGTATAGTCGAATGTATACAAAGAAAGTACCCAGGGAGTAAACTCATTTCCCGAACGATTTTTAAAATGCCTGTTCTCAACCACTAAAACGTTTGAGACTTGTAGTTTTCAAAAATGGTATCATTTTTGATGAGACGCCGAATGAAAGCAGTTTAATGGCCGAAACCGAAATCCGCGTTTTACCGTAAATCCCGGTCTCGGCCCGTATAGTCGAATGTATACACATAAAGTACCCAGGGAGTAAACTCATTTCCCGAACGATTTTTAAAATGCGGTTTCCAGCACTAAAACGCAGGAGACTTGTAGTTTTCGATAATAGTATCATTTTTGATTAGACGTGGAATGAAAGCAGTTTAATCGCCGGAAACAGAAAACACGCGGTTTCCCGAAAATCCCGGGCTCGGCCCGTATAGTCAAATGTAGACAGAGAAGTACGCAGGGAGTAAACTCATTTCCCGAATGATTTTTAAAATGCTGTTTTCACCACTAAAACGTATGAGACTTGTAGTTTTCAAAATGGTATCATTTTTGATTAGACGTGGAATGAAAGCAGTTTAATGGCCGGAAACCAAAAACCCGCGGTTTCCCATAGATCCTCGTCACGGCCCGTATAGTCGAATGTAATACAAACAAGTACCCAGGGAGTAAACTCATTTTCCCGAACGATTTTAAATGCGGTTTCCAGCACTAAAACGCAGGAGACTGTAGTTTCCAAAAATGGTATCATTTTTGATGAGACGCCGAATAAAAGCAGTTTAATGGCCGGAAACTAAAACCCGCGGTTTCCCATAAATCCCCGTCACGGCCCGTATAGTCGAATGTTATAAAAGAAAGTACCCAGGGAATAAACTCATTTCACAAACGATTTTTAAAATGTGGTTTTCACCACTTAGCAGCATGCGTCTTGGTAATTTTTCAAAAAATGGTATCATTTGTGATCAGGCGCCGAGTGAAAGCAGTTTAATGCGCCGGAAACAGAAAACACGCGGTTTCGCCCGAAATCCCGGGATTGGCCCGTATAGTCGAATGTATACAAAAAAATTACCAACGGAATAATTCTTTTCCCGAACGATTTTTAAAATGTGGTTTTCACCACTAAACCGCATGAGTCTTGTAGTTTTCAAATATGGTATCATTGTGATCAGACGGCGAGTGAAAGCAGTTTAAACGCCGGTAACCGAAAACTCCACGGTTTCCCGTAAATCCCGGGCTCGGCCCGTATAGTCAAATGTAGACAGAGAAAGTACGCAGGGAGTAAACTCATTTCCCGACCAATTTTTAAAATGCTGTTTTCACCAAAAAAACGTATGAGACTTGTAGTTTTTCAAAATGGTATATATTTTAATGAGACGCCGAATGAAAGCAGTTTAATGGCGGGAAATCGAAAACCGCGTTTCCGTAAATCCCGGTCTCGGCCTGTATAGTCGAATGAATACAAATAAAGTACCCAGGGAGTAAACTCATTTCCCGAACGATTTTTAAAATGCGGTTTTCAGCACTAAAACGCAGGAGACTTGTAGTTTTCAAAATAATATATCATTTTTGATTAGACGTGGAATGAAAGCAGTTTAATCGCCGGAAACAGAAACACGCGGTTTCCGAAATCCCGTGCTCGGCCCGTATAGTCAAATGTAGACAGAAAAGTACCCAGGGAGTAAACTCATTTCCCGAACGATTTTTAAAATGCTGTTTTCACCACTAAAACGCATGAAACTTGTAGTTTTCAAAAATGGTATCATTTTGGATCAGTTGCTGAAAAAGCAGTTTAATCGCCGGAAACCAAAAACCCCGGTTTCCCGTAAATCCCGGTCATGGCCCGTATAGTCGAATGTATACAAAGAAAGTACCAGGGAGTAATACTTAGTAAAATGGAGTTGAACGCATGAGACTTTTGTTATCAAAAATGGTATCATTTTTGATCAGTTGCTGAACGAAAAGCAGTTTAATCGCCGGAAACCAAAAACTCCCGGTTTTTCCCGAAAATCCGCTCTTGGCCCGTATAGTCGAATGTATACAAGGAAAGTACCCAGGGATAAACTCATTTCCCGAACGATTTTTAAAATGTGATTTTCCACTAAACGCATGAGTCTTGAAATTTTCAAAAATGGTATCATCTGATCAGACGGCGAGTGAAAGCAGTTTAATCGCCGGTAAACCGAAAACGCACGGTTTTCCCGTAAATCCCGGGTCCAGCCCGTAAAGTCGAATGTATACAAAAAAATTACCAACGGAATAAATTCTTTTCCCGAACGATTTTTAAAATGTGGTTTTCACCACTAAACCGCATGAGTCTTGAATTTTCAAATAATGGTATCATTTGATCAGACGCGAGTGAAAGCAGTTTAATCGCCGGTAACAGAAAACTCACGGTTTCCCGTAAAATCCCGGGCTCGGCCCGTATAGTCAAATGTAGACAGAGAAAGTACGCAGGGAGTAAACTCATTTCCCGACCGATTTTTAAAAATGCTGTTTTCACCAAAAAAACGTATGAGACTTGTAGTTTTCAAAAATGGTATTATTTTTAATGAGACGCCGAATGAAAGCAGTTTAATGGCCGATCTCGAAATCCCGCGTTTTACCGTAAATCCCGGTCTCGGCCTGTATAGTCGAATGTATACAAATAAAGTACCCAGGGAGTAAACTCATTTCCCGAACGATTTTTAAAATGCGTTTCCCAGCACTAAAACGCAGGAGACTTGTAGTTTTCAATAATAGTATCATTTTTGATTAGACGTGGAATGAAAGCAGTTTAATCGCCGGAAACAGAAAACACGCGGTTTCCGAAAATCCCGTGCTCGGCCCGTATAGTCAAATGTAGACAGAGAAAGTACCCAGGGAGTAAACTCATTTCCCGAACGATTTTTAAAATGCTGTTTTCACCACTAAAACGGATGAAACTTGTAGTTTTCAAAAATGGTATCATTTTTGATCAGTTGCTGAACGAAAGCAGTTTAATCGCCGGAAACCAAAAAACCCCGGTTTCCCGTAAATCCCGTCATGGCCCGTATAGTCGAATGTATACAAAGAAAGTACGCAGGGAGTA
>JASGCC010000570.1:0-26820 GCA_030067915.1 Hydractinia echinata
TTTTATTTAACAATAAACGAACATCGTGTGGATAAATTAAAAACATTGATACCTTTTCTCAAAAGAAAATGATTCCTTTTTATTTGTCATGGCTCTTGGAGGAATGGGGCACCTATTTGTGGTATGAGTATATTGATTTCATTCTTAAATGTTGGAGAAAGAATTGCCAGCAGCTCTGAACAGTTCCTTCTATTTGGGCAGATGTTGAAGAAAATTCTAGATATGTGTCAAATTTTGTGATGAGACTGATATCTGATGTTAAATATTTGGAAAGTAGTGTGTTTGAGGTTGAGGTTGGCTCTGAATCAAGGAAAGTGGAATTTAAGTTGAGTGAACTGCCCAACGGCATGAAGATGTTGGCCTTCTTAGCTGTGAATTGTCGAATTCAGCGCAATATTTTTCCACCTTTGGAATGTTACCAAAAATGATTGTAATGATCATAAGAAAGTGTATGGTCCAAATGGTGATTGGAAACATTTTCATTCAAAAAAAGAGTTGAGGATGCAAAGAAGGTTGCTGCCAAAAAGAAATCTTTTGGTAGTAGTGTTGCAAAGGCAGTATCACAAAGAATTAAAGTCACATCATTTATTCTAAGGAATTGAAGAGTAGACAAGAATTTCATCCACTTGTTGATTCTTACATTCACTGTGCCAAGGCAGAACCATTGCATTTGAAAAACAACACCATCAAGGAAAGGTTCATGCTTTTATTTTAAATTTGAGTTGCACAGTCAAACCTGACGAATGTCAAATCATTCTCTGATGTACAATCGAATTCATTATTTTCCAAATTTGAATCCTTTGTGCATATGATATGCAATGTAATTTCTTGGCAACCAAAATAAAAGATGGTTTAATGAGAATTGTGGAAAAGTGGAAAAAGAATTTGGATTTAGATTCAGAGGAAAAGAGAGTTTTTTGTTTATGAAACATTTCCCATCTCTTGTCTCGATGATTATTTTGAATGTTTTCCAACAATCAAGTTAAAGTTCGCTTGCATGAAATCTTTTTCCAGTCGTTACGTCTTCGACAGTTGTTATCATACGCTGTCCGAATTGGAGATTTTGATGAACAGATGTTATCAAGTATGAAAATTCAAGCCAAGGATTTGTTTACATCTTGCTGTTTATTTGACCAAAGAATTAGCCCTAGCTATGGACGCTTTGTAATGTTGCACCGTATCAGGCTGAAAAATGTTTACATATGTATAATTTGGATTGGGATGCAACACCATGGAGGGTAGGGAGCAAAAGCATCAACAGATTGCGAAATATGCACAAAACACTTTTCAAAACAGATGGCCCTAATATTTTCGACACACGAGTTCATACAATTAATCCATTTACGAGAAAATGGACTCGACGTCATTAAGTATAACAAGAAAGGTGTCAAGTATGTTCCTGCTCATATAGAGGGTTGTTGTTTCTTATGCAATTTACCATTACTAAATGATAAATGTAGATTATGTGATAGTGACAGTATGGAGAGGGTTAAGGAAGTAATTAAAAAAAGTCAGTAATTTTTTATTTTATATAATAAGCACTGGCATATATTGAATAAATATGGTATGCGCATTGTTCCTTCTACGTAGACATTGCGCTGATGATGTATTAAATGCTGCCGTTACTTTAAAGAAAAACTTTCGCGAACAGAAACGTTCGCGAATTTCGCGAATCTTGCCCATATTCGCGAAAGTTTCTGTCGCGAAACTTTTAAAATTGGTCATTCGCAAAAGTTTATGCACGCAAAATTTTCAAATTTTGTCATTCGCAAAAGTTTACGAATTCGAAGATCTTCAAATTGGTCACTGAAGTGTTAATCCAACAAAATCTGAAATTAATATATATACCTTCCTTTATGCGAAATGCTACTCAGCCAAACATGAACTCGTTTTATTGACATTTTTTTTGTTAAGATTTTTTCAAAACATGTCTCGATTCGCAAAAGTTTATGTTCGCGAAATTTTCATTTTAGACGATTCACGAAAGTTTATGTTCGCAAAATTAAGAAATTTCGCGAATGGTCTCAAACGCGAAAGATTCTGTTCGCGAAAGTTTCTTCCCTTAAAGTATATGTTTTAGATATATATATATATACTTTAGGAAGTTTAATATTTGCAATTATATATCAATTGATAACTATAAAAATACAAAACTTCAATAATGTGTTGCATAGAAAATTAGTTCAATATATCAGTGAATGTGCTGCTTTCTAAACACTATTTATTTTGTTGGTTATTTTATAGCTTCCTTTGAAAACTCCTTTTGCAGGAGCTATGTAGAAGTTTAAAAATAAGATTACAGTAATCCATCAAATTATATCACCTATTATTCTATTTGTTACATGTTTGTATGTACAGAATATAAAGCGGTCAACATAATACAAAATTTATGTCTCAATATTAAAACGGTTTTAGTTGTAAACATATTTTGATAGGTATTATTGAACATATATTTATAACGGTTTATATAGTAAACATATATTTTTAATAGTTTACATAGGTTTATATATATATACTTTTAATGGTTTAGTTGTAATTTTTCACGGTTTAGATTTAATATATATATATACCGTAAAGCTTAAGCACACCTTCAAAAATGTAGTTTGTTGATATTCTAGCATAACTGCTTGTGATACGTCACACAACTGAGCAATTCATTGAGAAATATTTTTTGTCTGTTTTAGCTAGCTAGCTACAAAAGTTTATGTTTTAGCTGCAATCAAAACTTATTCAACACAAATTCCTATGTAGTTACATTTTTTTAGCATTTTTTCTTTGCAACAAAGTTCACTTTTGTTGCAGTTTGTCCTAGCTATATTTTATTTCTGTGGATAGCTACTAGCTAGCCATAGCTATATATATATGTAGCTACGAAATTGTATTATATTTAGCTACATAGCCAAATATTTTAGTTCATTGCTTGCTTGCAATATACCTTTGTTGATACTACTTAATTATAAACCGAAAGAGCCACCATAAATAAGATTTCAATCTAGAATTAATCCACAGAAACATCAGAAAGCTCGTTTCCTTCTTGTCTCTACTCTTCGCGGCAGCCATTTATCTTTGACGGCGCTCCCCCCCGGACTTTTTGTATATCATGTATTATAAAAATGTCATTTTAAATTAGGTGGAGAGTGCATGGCTATCACGTGGGGTATTAATACACGAAAGATTTGCCCGCCGTGGTCAAAGTCCAAAATCAGTTCAATTAGATCCCACGGTCAATCGTTTCACTTTTAAAAGCGATGCAACCTAGTAATATCGGAAAAATATCGCTAAATACATGTTGCTACGAATATGTGACGCAACCGTTGTAACTCAAACGGACTGATACCGTTAGAAAGTCAATAAAATATAGTTTTAGAAACTGTCTCTATTTCCTCATCGCGCGCTAACGGCTTGGATTGGTCCCACTGTAAAAAATGACTTATTGATCTAAATATTTAAATAAAGAGCTAACAGAGCGTCCAGTGCAACTGCCGAGTTCCAGCAGTCATACCAAAGTGAGAAGAATGTTAATTCTTGGAGTCCAATTGTCTCATTAATCACATTTATGAGGTCAAAGTCCAAAATGAGTTCAATTAGATCCCATGGTCAATCGTTTTACTTTTAAAAGCGATGCAACCTAGTAATATCGGAAAAATATCGCTAAATACATGTTGGTACGAATATGTGACGCAACCGTTGTAACTCAAACAGACTGATACCGTTAGAAAGTCAATAAAATGTAGTTTTAGAAACTGTCTCTATTTCCTCAGCGCGCTAACGGCTTGGATTGGTCCCACTGTAAAAAATGACTTATCGAACTAAATATTTAAATAAAGAGCTAACAGAGCGTCCAGTGTAACTGCGAAGTTCCAGCAGTCGTACCAAAGTGAGAAGAATGTTAATTCTTGGGGTCCAATTGTTTCATTAATCACATTTATAAGGTCAAAGTCCAAAATCAGTACAATTAGATCCCACGGTCAATCGTTTCACTTTTAAAAGCCATGCAACCTAGTAATATCGGAAAAATCGCTCAATACATGTTGGTACGAATATGTGACGCAACCGTTGTTACTCAAACGGACTGATACCGTTAGAAAGTCAATAAAATATAGTTTTAGAAACTGTCTCTATTTCCTCAGCGCGCGCTAACGGCTTGGATTGGTCCCACTGTAAAAAATGACTTATTGATTTAAATATTTAAATAAAGAGCTAACAGAGCGTCCAGTGTAACTGCGGAGTTGCAGCATTCATGCCAAAGTAAGAAGAATGTTAATTCTTGGAGTCCAATTGTCCCATTTATCACATTTATAAGGTAAAAGTCCAAAATCAGTTCAATTAGGTCCCACGGTCAATCGTTTCACTGTTAAAAGCGATGCAACCTAGTAATATCGGAAAAAATTTCGCTAAATACATGTTGGTACGAATATGTGACGCAACCGTTCTCACTCAAACGGACTGATACCGTTAGAAAGTCAATGAAATGTAGTTTTTGAAACTGTCTCTATTTCCTCAGCGCGCGCTAACGGCTTGGATTGGTCCCACTGTAAAAAATGACTTATTGATTTAAATATTTAAATAAAGAGCTAACAGAGCGTCCAGTGTAACTGCGGAGTTGCAGCATTCATGCCAAAGTAAGAAGAATGTTAATTCTTGGAGTCCAATTGTCCCATTTATCACATTTATAAGGTCAAAGTCCAAAATCAGTTCAATTAGATCCCACGGTCAATCGTTTCACTTTTAAAAGCGATGCAACCTAGTAATATCAGAAAAATATCGCTAAATACATGTTGCTACGAATATGTGACGCAACCGTTGTAACTCAAACAGACTGATACCGTTAGAAAGTCAATAAAATATAGTTTTAGAAACTGTCTCTATTTCCTCAGCGCGCGCTAACGGCTTGAATTGGTCCCACTGTAAAAAATGACTTATTGATCTAAGTATTTAAATAAAGAGCTAACAGAGCGTCCAGTGTAACTGCCGAGTTCCAGCAGTCATACCAAAGTGAGAAGAATGTTAATTCTTGGAGTCCAATTGTCTCATTAATCACATTTATAAGGTCAAAGTCCAAAATGAGTTCAATTAGATCCCATGGTCAATCGTTTCACTTTTAAAAGCGATGCAACCTAGTAATATCGGAAAAATATCGCTAAATACATGTTGGTACGAATATGTGACGCAACCGTTGTAACTCAAACGGACTGATACCGTTAGAAAGTCAATAAAATTTAGTTTTAGAAACTGCCTCTATTTCCTCCGCGCGCGCTAACGGCTTGGATTGGTCCCACTGTAAAATATGACTTATCGAACTAAATATTTAAATAAAGAGCTAACAGAGCGTCCAGTGTAACTGCGGAGTTCCAGCAGTCGTACCAAAGTGAGAAGAATGTTAATTCTCGGGGTCCATTTGTTTCATTAATCACATTTATAAGGTCAAAGTCCAAAATCAGTACAATTAGATCCCACGGTCAATCGTTTCACTTTTAAAAGCCATGCAACCTAGTAATATCGGAAAAATATCGCTCAATACATGTTGGTACGAATATGTGACGCAACCGTTGTTACTCAAACGGACTGATACCGTTAGAAAGTCAATAAAATATAGTTTTAGAAACTGTCTCTATTTCCTCAGCGCGCGCTAACGGCTTGGATTGGTCCCACTGTAAAAAATGACTTATTGATTTAAATATTTAAATAAAGAGCTAACAGAGCGTCCAGTGTAACTGCGGAGTTGCAGCATTCATGCCAAAGTAAGAAGAATGTTAATTCTTGGAGTCCAGTTGTCCCAATTATCACATTTATAAGGTTAAAGTCCAAAATCAGTTCAATTAGGTCCCACGGTCAATCGTTTCACTGTTAAAAGCGATGCAACCTAGTAATATCGGAAAAAATTTCGCTAAATACATGTTGGTACGAATATGTGACGCAACCGTTCTAACTCAAACGGACTGATACCGTTAGAAAGTCAATGAAATGTAGTTTTTGAAACTGTCTCTATTTCCTCAGCGCGCGCTAACGGCTTGGATTGGTCCCACTGTAAAAAATGACTTATTGATTTAAATATTTAAATAAAGAGCTAACAGAGCGTCCAGTGTAACTGCAGAATTGCAGCATTCATGCCAAAGTAAGAAGAATGTTAATTCTTGGAGTCCAATTGTCCCATTTATCACATTTATAAGGTCAAAGTCCAAAATCAGTTCAATTAGGTCCCACGGTCAATCGTTTCACTGTTAAAAGCGATGCAACCTAGTAATATCGGTAAAAATTTCGCTAAATACATGTTGGTACGAATATGTGACGCAACCGTTGTAACTCAAACGGACTGATACCGTTAGAAAGTCAATGAAATGTAGTTTTTGAAACTGTCTCTATTTCTTCAGCGCGCGCTAACGGCTTGGGTTGGTCCCACTGTAAAAAATGACTTATCAAACTAAATATTTAAATAAAGAGCTAACAGCGCGTCCAGTGTTACTGCGGAGTTCCAACAATCATACCAAAGTGAGAAGAATGTTAATTCTTGGAGTCCAATTGTCTCATTAATCACATTTATAAGGTCAAAGTCCAAAATGAGTTCAATTAGATCCCACGGTCAATAGTTTCACTTTTAAAAGCGATGCAACCTAGTAATATCGGAAAAATATCGCTAAATACATGTTGGTACGAATATGTGACGCAACCGTTGTAACTCAAACGGACTGATACCGTTAGAAAGTCAATAAAATGTAGTTTTAGAAACCGTCTCTATTTTCTCAGCGCGCGCTAACGGCTTGGATTGGTCCCACTGTAAAAAATGACTTATCGAACTAAATATTTAAATAAAGAGCTAACAGAGCGTCCAGTGTAACTGCGGAGTTCCAGCAGTCATACCAAAGTGAGAAGAATGTTAATTCTTGGGGTCCATTTGTCTCATTAATCACATTTATAAGGTCAAAGTCCAAAATCAGTTCAATTAGATCCCACGGTCAATCGTTTCACTTTTAAAAGCCATGCAAACTAGTAATATCGGGAAAATATCGCTAAATACATGTTGGTACGAATATGTGACGCAACCGTTGTTACTCAAACGGACTGATACCGTTAGAAAGTCAATAAAATATAGTTTTAGAAACTGTCTCTATTTCCTCAGCGCGCGCTAACGGCTTCGATTGGTCCCACTGTAAAAAATGACTTATTGATTTAAATATTTAAATAAAGAGCTGAGAGAGCGTCCAGTGTAACTGCGGAGTTGCAACATTCATGCCAAAGTAAGAAGAATGTTAATTCTTGGAGTCCAATTGTCCCATTTATCACATTTATAAGGTCAAAGTCCAAAATCAGTTCAATTAGGTCCCACGGTCAATCGTTTCACTGTTAAAAGCGATGCAACCTAGTAATATCGGAAAAAATATCGCTAAATACATGTTGGTACGAATATGTGACGCAACCGTTCTAACTCAAACGGACTGATACCGTTAGAAAGTCAATGAAATGTAGTTTTTGAAACTGTCTCTATTTCTTCAGCGCGCGCTAACGGCTTGGGTTGGTCCCACTGTAAAAAATGACTTATCAAACTAAATATTTAAATAAAGAGCTAACAGAGCGTCCAGTGTTACTGCGGATTTCCAACAATCATACCAAAGTGAGAAAAATGTTAATTCTTGGAGTCCAATTGTCTCATTAATCACATTCATAAGGTCAAAGTCCAAAATGAGTTCAATTAGATCCCACGGTCAATCGTTTCACTTTTAAAAGCGATGCAACCTAGTAATATCGGAAAAATATCGCTAAATACATGTTGGTACGAATATGTGACGCAACCGTTGTAACTCAAACGGACTGATACTGTTGGAAAGTCAATAAAATGTAGTTTTAGAAACTGTCTCTATTTTCTCAGCGCGCGCTAACGGCTTGGATTGGTCCCACTGTAAAAAATGACTTATCGAACTAAATATTTAAATAAAGAGCTAACAGAGCGTCCAGTGTTACTGCGGATTTCCAACAATCATACCAAAGTGAGAAAAATGTTAATTCTTGGAGTCCAATTGTCTCATTAATCACATTCATAAGGTCAAAGTCCAAAATGAGTTCAATTAGATCCCACGGTCAATCGTTTCACTTTTAAAAGCCATGCAAACTAGTAATATCGGAAAAATATCGCTAAATACATGTTGGTACGAATATGTGACGCCACCGTTGTAACTCAAACGGACTGATACCGTTAGAAAGTCAATAAAATATAGTTTTAGAAACTGTCTCTATTTCCTCAGCGCGCGCTAACGGCTTCGATTGGTCCCACTGTAAAAAATGACTTATTGATTTAAATATTTAAATAAAGAGCTGAGAGAGCGTCCAGTGTAACTGCGGAGTTGCAACATTCATGCCAAAGTAAGAAGAATGTTAATTCTTGGAGTCCAATTGTCCCATTTATCACATTTATAAGGTCAAAGTCCAAAATCAGTTCAATTAGGTCCCACGGTCAATCGTTTCACTTTTAAAAGCGATGCAACCTAGCAATATCGGAAAAATATCGCTAAATACATGTTGGTACGAATATGTGACGCCACCGTTGTAACTCAAACGGACTGATACCGTTAGAAAGTCAATAAAATATAGTTTTAGAAACTGTCTCTATTTCCTCAGCGCGCGCTAACGGCTTGGATTGGTCCCACTGTAAAAAATGACTTATGATCTAAATATTTAAATAAAGAGCTAACAGACCGTCCAGTGTAACTGCGGAGTTCCAGCTGTCATACCAAAGTGAGAAGAATGTTAATTCTTGGTGTTCATTTGTCTCATTAATCACATTTGTAAGGTCAAAGTCCAAAATCAGTTCAATTAGATCCCACGGTCAATCGTTTCACTTTTAAAAGCGATGCAACCTAGTAATATCGGAAAAATATCGCTAAATACATGTTGGTACGAATATGTGACGCAACCGTTGTAACTCAAACGGACTGATACCGTTAGAAAGTCAATGAAATGTAGTTTTAGAAACTGTCTCTATTTCCTCAGCGCGCGGTAACGGCTTGGATTGGTCCCACTGTAAAAAATGAATTATTGATTTAAATATTTAAATAAAGAGCTAGCAGAGCATCAAGTGTAACTGCGGAGTTCCAGCAATCATGCCAAAGTAAGAAGAATGTTAATTCTTGGAGTCCAATTGTCCCATTTATCACATTTATAAGGTAAAATTCCAAAATCAGTTCAATTAGGTCCCACGATCAATAGTTTCACTTTTAAAAGCTATGCAACCTAGTAATATCGGAAAAATATCGCTAAATACATGTTGGTACGAATATGTAACGCAACCGTTGTAACTCAAACGGACTGATACCGTTAGAAAGTCAATGAAATGTAGTTTTAGAAACTGGCTCTATCTCCTCAGTGCGCGCTAACGGCTTGGATTAGTCCCACTGTAAAAAATGACTTATTGATTTAAATATTTAAATAAAGAGCTAACAGAGCGTCCAGTGTAACTGCGGATTTGCAGCATTCATGCCAAAGTAAGAAGAATGTTAATTCTTGGCGTCCAATTGTCCCATTTATCAAATTTATAAGGTCAAAGTCCAAAATCAGTTCAATTAGGTCCCACGGTCAATCGTTTCACTGTTAAAAGCGATGCAACCTGGTAATATCGGAAGGAATATCGTTAAATACATGTTGGTACGAATATGTGACGCAACCGTTGTAACTCAAACAGACTGATACCGTTAGAAAGTCAATGAAATGTAGTTTTTGAAACTGTCTCTATTTCTTCAGCGCTCGGTAACGGCTTGGATTGGTCCCACTGTAAACAATGACTTATCAAACTAAATATTTAAATAAAGAGCTAACAGAGCGTCCAGTGTAACTGCGGAGTTCCAGCAGTCATACCAAAGTGAGAAGAATGTTAATTCTTGGAGTCCAATTGTCTCATTTATCACATTTATAAGGTTAAAGTCCAAAATCAGTTCAATTAGATCCCACGGTCAATCGTTTCACTTTTAAAAGCAATGCAACCTCTCGGGTGAGTTAAGGCATGTCCTGTGGCCCGAATATTTAACCGCGGCCATTTCCCAGCAATAACCAACAAAATGTTTTTTATTTAACGATTCATCTTACTGAGTCCAGCTCATAAATATATGTACCAAATTTATAACACGACATATTGACGTCAAAAATTCCGTCGCAAATTTGAAAGAAAAGTGTCGGTGCGTCTACGAAACCGATGAGACGAGAATAATGTTCGGTACAGATATTCTCGATGAACCGATATAGCCACGAGTCTGGCAAATATAAATGTCGGTTAAAATACGTACATTAAATGCCGCTGGTAAGGTTGTCGGTTTTATCCGAATTTTTCCCGACATTATAAAACTGCGTAACCGACAATCTTCAAAAGACGCCGACAATGTACAGCAAATTTAAAATGGTGTCAGAGAAATGCAAATTTCGCGGGAATTTAGTGTGGATGCAGAAGCTCTGCTTTTTAGTGCGGCGGGCGGTTAATTTTAAAGTAAATGGCTGAAGTTTTTCAATGTGGATTCATTAGATCGTGTATTTTAAATTTGAACACAAACATACATTCAAGCGATCAAAGTGGAAAATTTGTACATTTTGAAACTGTGTTTAAACACATTGATATCGAAAAAAATACTTTTTACGAAAGCTACGCGACTTTACAAAGTATATTGACAAAAAAAAGTGGCGTGGTGAAAAAAGAAAAAAATATATCGAACATTTCTCCCTGGCAGTTTGGAACATCCTTTCTCAAGCTGAGAAAAAGAAGCATTGTTTAAATTTCTGTGTCACATGTTCCTTGAAGTATCCTGAAGCGACAACGCTATTCCCAGAATATAAAAAAAGCATGTCCTAGTAATAAGAAGGAAGTTCTTTTGGAGGTAACAAAAATTGAAAATGAAATCAAAAATGTGACACTCCTGTACACTTTACAGTTGTTAGGGAAGGCCTAAACAAGGAGAGATGCTGAAAATGAATTAAGTGTGAGTAATAACACCTCCACAACAAATGTTACAACACCCAGCAGTAACAAACCACATCAGTGTAATAAGCTCACACAAATCTACAACTTGCAACTGCTACTGAAAATACAGCAATGATGTCATAAAAATTTACAACAAATATTCCCATCACTCATAAAGAGTCAGTCGGCTTTATGAAAAATCTGCCTTAACGGTTTGGAAAAAGTATAAATAAACAGTGGAATAAAATATACGATACTCCTTTTACTAAAGTGCTGACAAAAAATTCCAGAATGTGGGGTTGTAAAACAAGCAACATCGTCAGAAAAAAAGAAAACTTAAGAAGTCTGCACAAGAAAGTCAAGACATCAAATTGAAAATTCTTGGTCATTCAAAAGATAAGACATTTTACGGCACTAGACAATCAATGTCACGTTTATCGCAGACATCGAACCAGTTTGGTTATGGAACCAAAATCTGCTGCCTTGGAGAGGCAAAACAGCAGAAGTAAGTTACCTGCCCCTTTCAATATTTTAAACGTAAGATAATACAGAGAGAGATTATTTCTATCATAACTTTACTTTAACTTTTCTTTCTAAAGCCTCAATTTTCCCCTCCAGGGTATAATTCTCTGCTTTAACTCCTACATAAAGATATTCTCAATTAATTGAATACTTTCATATGCTAATTCTTGTATGCTATCCAACTAAGTTTATATTTCTTATTTGCTGCTAAATAGTAGATAGCGTTTATATTTTCATTCGTATATGAGATGACAATGGAGTTTAATATACAAATACATCTATGGCAGTCATGATACCAGCCAATAAACAACAGCTAGTCTATGTAAGACCCGGCCTTTATGTGGCAAAATTTAGCAATTATTTTAAAGATATAATAAGAAACATGAACACCATCCTCAGTATTAAATTTTAATACAACAAAAGCCTTACATGAATGCAAAATTTTGCATTAAAGAAATGGCAATTTTAGTATTGAAAAAGTAAAAAGCGAACTAATATGAAAAACTTACATTTACCAGCTCTACTTTCCATTTTAATATTCTCACTAAATAGATATTTAAGAAACTAATATTAGATCGATTAGGTTAATACAACACCTATTAATGGGAGTTTAAAAAGCACCGATAAATAACAAAGAAATGTTTGCAAACATTTCATGCAAAAGAGAGTTTATTGCCTGGCTTTGTTGGTGAAGAGCGGTAACACAACATGTAGACAAAACAACACGATTATTAAATTTTAAAATCCTAAATTAAAAAATTTCAATCAGGCCTATATAAGAAATACACGCAGAGCAACAAATCGCTCCGCCCAAGGTTACAATAATTTAAACTGGGCAAGCAATCAAGTAAATAGAATAAGTTTAAAATAAGTTCTTTTTATCTATTTATTTCATCTTTCTTTATATATTTTAGTTCTTTTTTAACTGTAAACAATAAGAAAGAGAACATTGATATTACATGTGAGATGAATTGATATTGCTCAGGCAGAAAAAACTTTTTCGGAAATTGGGAAGAGCAATTAATAGCTCACCTAGTTTCTTATTTCTAGATTAAGTAAGCGTTTTGCGTGAGCAAGAGCAATTGCTCGCCCCTTTATTGATAGGCCTGAATAAGTCTACAAGCTCTTCTTGACAACACTGCACCACGAGAAAGGTAGGCCAATCGGACTAAGCAATCATACCTAAAATAAAGGGCCAGATTTATGTTGCAATTAACATTTTAAGTAAAAAATGAGTTACCTCCATTGGTGATGTACACCCCATTTGGGTGAGTACTGGTTCTTTCATGTTGCCCAACCTACACGTAACTGATATGATGGCTGGTAAAGGTTGATTGTTGTACAGTGTACTGGTAGGGTGATTGGGCTGTGACATGACTTGTAGGGTACCGATGAGACTGAATGTCATTTTTTTGCAATCAATAACATAATGATGTAATGTTAAAGCACCTTTTAGGTTGCATTTGGTCCGGTCTGAGTATGGTTATAAGGAGCTAATTTTGGTAATGGTAATGCATCTTGTTCAGGTTATGAATTTGGATCCTGTATTTGTACACAATTTTTTTCTAATAAGCAACTCATTTTTTTAACCAACTTAAACTAAATTTGGAATTTCAGTTCCTGTACAAATATAAGCCACAAGCCTAGATAATTTTTTTCCACAACTTCAAGTTTAATGTTTGAGAATTTATTTTTACGCAGATTTGACTTCATTTCTTTTTGCCCTGTTTATTTACATGTTTAACAAAATTAGACAGTAAAATATTGGCTAAAAAATAACTTGAGAATCTGGAACCAAATCCAGTTGGCTTAAAAAAGAAATTGCGCAATCAACTCATGCTGTTAATGCAACCTTTAATTTAGGTTGCATGTGCACCTTGTTCAGGCCTGCCAATTGGCTACATACCGCCATTATAATCAGCACCAAAGCTGTAATGTTAATGCAACCTCCTTTAGTGCAGATTGGCTTTACAACGCCATTAATTATCAGGCACAGAAAGCGCAATGTTAATGCACCTTGTTCAGGTTGCAATTGGCTTACAACGCCAATTAATAATCAGCACAAAGCTGTAATTAAATGCACCTTTGTTGCATTCGGTCATTGCTGGCATGGTAATTGAGGTATGATATCGGTAGGGTACAGGACGATATGTTGATTGCGATAAGTCAAAATGGTACGGGTAATTGTGGTATGTACAATCGTATGTGATACGGATAAAATAGATATTGCAACTGGATATTAAATGCATCGGAGTTGAATTAACAATCACAGACCTTTGTTAGCTGTGTTATGACCGCTCCCCTCCACCTCCAGCAACGCCATTAATAAAAGCATAAAGCTGTAATGTTCACCTTTGTCAGGTTGCAATGGACCTAAACGCCAATTAATAACACACAAAGGTGTATGTTAATGCACCTTGGTTCAGGTTGAATCAGTCATGCGGTTAGGTAACTTGGGTGGTATGATCGGTAGGGTACAGAACGATATGTTGATTGCGATAAGTCAAAAACGGTATGGTATTGTGGTAATGATGATCGATGTGATAACGATGAAATACATATGTCAACTGGTATCAAATGTATCCATGGTTAATTAACAATCACAGCAAATTGAGTCCTCTTTTTCGAGCTTAAGAGACAAAAAATTTGTTCAAGATAATAGTAAAAGGTTTAAAAAACAGAGAGAAATAACTTGAAAGTGAACAGGAAGATTACTGGTTTGCGTTCCGAGATAGATATAACATGACGTGCTTTTTATGTTATATAATAAATCTAAAAACATACAAGACATTGTTAATTGGCTGTTTTGCATTTAGAAACAATATTAAAAAGCACCTTCGTTCCAGGGATTTTGCCTTTTGGGGTATGAAAAAAACGCCAAAAATACCGTGGCCTGTTGACTCTCATATCAAAAAAGGCAAAAATCCAATGGGAACGAGATGATATCAAAAACTTATGATGTATTTCAGTACTTAACCTTTATTGCAAGCCTTTCTTCGTGAAGAGATATCTAACCTTGTCCCTGAGTTGGATATCACTAATTTATACAGGATTGCCAATTCATAATTATAACAGTATATACATGTAACAATTCTGTTGTCAATATGGGTCCTGTGAAAAAATAAAATTGTCAAAATTAAAAAATTGATGTTAAGAAGAAAAAAGACTTTAAACCAAAATAGAAAGACAAAAAAGGGGGGGAAAAAAATCATGACTGAAGGTAAGGATAGAAACTACCACAAAGAGATATCAAGGTAAAAACGTTTCTAAGCTGATACGATACAGACGCACAAAATAAATATTAGCAACAAAGAGTAAAAAAGTATTATTATTTATTATATTATATTATTATTATTAATCATATTTATACAGGTTACATCTTCAGTATCATATAATATTCTGCACCCACTGTTATCAACGAGTGACCTGTTAAACAAAATAAACAAAGTTAAACAAGAGCCAAAAATTGTTTTTTGTTTAACATAATATATATAAACTTATGAGAATGTTAGAAAAAAGAAAGAAAAGAAAATAAGAATCAAATAGGCAGACTATGAAGCAGAAAATTACAAAAAATGGGAATAGAAAAAATTTGGGTATATATATAATGTTAGATAAGCAACAAAACAACTAGGACAATTGACTCCTAAATTTAAGATTTTATACATATAAATTTGTTTGATTTCGGATATTTACAGGAAGTTTGTTATTAAAAAATAAAAGCAACCAAGTTTTAAAAATAATGACGCTCTTGCTGAAACTCGAGAATGTAATTTCGGCAGTTTCTAACGAGATCTTGTTGTTTCTGTTTGCTGGTATGAATTTCATTAAATTAAAATAGTTCACTAGTTCTCACATACCGTCTCGCGTTGATCGATTTTTCGTTAAATATACACGCCTCTAGTTAAAGAGTCAGCATTATAAGATGGTATTTTGTTGTGTATGGTTTCCCCGTAGTCATAATTCTACAAGCTTCTAAGGTGAATTGTGACAGTTTTAAGCCGTTTTAGTTTCACAGACGGTCAGTTTTACAAAACCACAGTATGGTAACCATACGGCTGTAATCATACTTATTAGACTAGCTGTGGCTTTTCCTGAATGTATTGTCAACGTTTTCGTTTAGGTCAGGTGATTCAAACGTTGGTGGCTGCAGTTGATAAGAGTTTTTGCAGTACCGCAAATCGTACTTCCGTTTTTCCAGTTTTTAGATTGAGTAACATTTCCGTTTCACCACACCAATCGTATATTCTTTTTCATGTCCAATGATAAACGGGCACTCAATTATATACGTGATCCTTCCCTGCAACAAAGAGGACTGTGTCATCAGCATACATGATGGCACAAGTGCTAAGAATTTCGCAAGATTCGTCAAAAAACAGAATGAACAGAGTACGGGTCCCAAAATTGACCCTTTTGGTAACTCCCGATGTACTGATCGGTGATCGGAAAGTACATTATCATATGTGACACATTGAAGTCCCTATTTGACCAAATAGTCCCTTGAACCAATTCAGTTCCCGTTTCTTTTTAATACCATAACGGGAATAGTTTTTGGGATATTAATTTGAGTGACTTAAACATATGCAAAAGCTTTTAGTGAGATCCAAAACACTGCACCAACTACTCTTTTCCTTGTCTATTTCGCCGAACTCGTTTTAATGAAAGAAACACAGAACCTGGCTGCAAAAAGTTTTCTTTTTAACTCGATGCGTTGAATCAAACATTCTGGTGAAAAGTGTTCATCCGCATATTAAAACGCGTTTTGGAAAGAGTTAATCGCTCTGTAAATGAGTTTGATCCACGCAAGCTCGTGTTTCTTTGTCTTTTTGGAAGACGAAAAAAGAATGCTCTCCAGCGCTACTTCTATTCTTGTTGTTGCAAAATAGGTAATATGCACAAAGAAGACATTTAAGAATTATTAACAAAATTACTTTCATTGGAATAATTTAACTCTTTTCTTTTTTTCGAGTTATCGTTTAATGATGAGTGTTTTTAAAGCGCAATTTCAGCAACATGTTACAGGGGGTTCTTGTTTTTGCCGTCCCGGGGAATGACGTCAAAAACGGGTTTTACTCCGAAAAAAACTTTACCACCATAATGGCGGCTATCGAAGAGGAAGCATGCCGTAAACAACAAGTAAATGTGCTTTTATATTTGCCTTTGTATTATTTCGAATTTTACTTATAAATTGTTTGGTTAAGTTTTTTTTTTTGTAGTTTTCATGACAGCATATATGTCATGTGTATTTTTGGTTTTTTAATCTTTTTCTTATATTTTTTCTTCCCCATTCCATTGTTTCCGGCATCTTCTAAAATTTTTTAAAATTTTATATTTCTTCGCGGCACAGTTTTTTTTTATAATTACCATACCTCTATCCCCTCAATATTTCATTCTATACAACCAACTACGTCCATCCTGCCACCCATCGCCCCACTACCACCCCAGGTTACTCAAACTCGATAGCCAATGGGTTTTTCTTTGTATCCTTAGCTGTAACAACTTTCTTGTAATATTAAATTTTGAGAACAACAGTATGTGTTTTATTTTCAGCCGATCTACTGTATATACTCCTAATTACCTTAGCTGGAAAATATATATTTTATTCATCATTCGTTTTTGGCGCGTAGCCTGTCCTTCCCCTGGAATTGAATATATTTGTTGCCACCCAATTCTGCCGTTACGGGACCTTTTCCCGAAATATAGAACAGTAAGTAACAGTAAACGTTTTTTCAAAAAACTAAGCAAAAACTATAGAAATAGGAAATGACAATATTTGGGTTTCGTTTCACTGTCATTTTAACTTTTTTAATTTCTTTCCTTAGAACATTCCATATGCATTTAAAAGTGATGCCCGCCAATGTCATCGTCCCGTTGAATTATCCAAGCAACACCATAAAGTGTGGAACCATCGTGTACAAGAAGTCGCAGAAGACCCAAGATATCTCTTCAACAATTTCCATCTTTAATCTTACCGATTTTCGACGCGCAAGAATCTTCTTCTCGTCACTGTTCTCACTCCCATCGTCCTTCTGTTCCCTCAACATATTAATTGATCGTTCTGTGGCGTTTCTTTGTCGAGCTTGTGTTTGTCTAAATATGAGGAACGCAATAAAAAAAAATATTTGACTCGATTTGATTTGACCACTATTAATAATAATAAAGTTTTCTTGAAATCGAAATAAAGAGTAGAAGTATATCTGCAGACTTTTTCTGACGATTTAAACCAAAGACAGGCCTTCGACGGCGGGCGTGACATACACGGCATTCAAATGCGGACCTTCAGGCCTGGTGTGGGAACATTCTGTTCACGAATGAAACATTCCTTTATGTGCGTTCTGATTCAGTTTTTTGGACTTGGACATAATAGCTTTAAAGATAGTAAATTATGAATTATTTTGAAAAAATTGTTTGTACAACAAAGAACATGAAAATCTCTAATTCGTATTTGTGCTTATTTATTTATAACAATAGACTTACTTTGGACAGGAATGACACTTTTCAAGGTTCTTTCCAGAACTGATGGCTGGGTTCGCAATCACCATAGTGTCGTTTGTCCGTGACAAACATTGTTTTGTAAAAAAAGTCACATAAATGCTTGAGTCAGTGTTTTTTTTAGAGGGGAAAAGAGCCAGAAGTCGTGTTTCTTGCTTCAAAATCTTCATGTCAATTGCTTCTCCAATCCCACGACAGGACCATGCGTCAATATCGGCCTGCATTTACAATACCACTTAGTACGCGTTACTAATGCAAAATAGCCGAGGAGAGGAAGCACAAGATTGTTCAGTATCAACTTTTGTTTGTTTCGTTGACTTTCTTTGAGATAGAAGCATTAAGCTGTAAATTTTTTGTTTTAAAACAGTCCTTAATAGTTTTTTATGTGTTCAGTGCTTTTTGGATAAAAAATCGGATCCAGTCCAATATCAGTTGAATTTTTGCACTGCTGATGGCTGTCCCTCGATAACAGTGCTAAAGTGAACTTGCCTACTCTACTGATGAAATGGTCTCTATTTTTGAATTGCAACCAAGGACCCACAATTCAAGAGTCATTTGAACCTCCTCTTACAACAACCGAGATTTTGACAGGGAAAATGATAAGTGGTTTTGCCTCTGTAATTCTCATCAAAACAGCAACACGAGAACGGAATTTTGAACAGTGTTCAACACTTTATAATTCAGTTTAAAACATTTCATCATGTCAAAATGGTCATATCTAAAACAAGTGTCTCGAGTTTCCTTCTTTCCCAGACGGTCATCCGACCCTGGTTCACTGCAAATGACAGAGCTGTGGCACAATAGACTTCGGAAGGAACTTAACAGCAAGAACTTTCCTACGTCTTTTTTCTTCCAGGCAGTTTAAAAATAATAGAATTAAAAAAAAAATAGAAAAATTAAAAATATATATATATATATATATTAAGCGTTCGCCTAGCAAGGGGGGGTTTTTGGCCTACAATCTGTCTTTGGTGTGACGAACCCAGCTTATTACCCTCAGTCAACACTTGTTTTATATGCGATAGATTGCAACGGATTAAAGAACATTTTGATGACAGAAGAGGATCCAGGGCCTCCTGATGACCACATAGTGGACCTCGGATTGTGCCCCCGCCTAGAATCTCCTGACAACCCTTGGTTGAGGCTTTGGGCGAAACCGTTTGGTGTCAAGGTTGATATGTGCAATCTATTTTGTTGTTGGTGTGTGTTGTGTGTGTTTTTTCTTTCAACTGATATCGTGTATCCTGCCAAAAGGAAGTTTAACTGTCCTTGTCTTCTGGCAGTAACTTTGGAGGAACAAATCCTATGATTTAACCCTAAAAACCTAAACCAGGTTGAGTATTTCAATATGTGCTTCGCTGCAATGTTCAAATTCTTTCTTCTGTTTAGAAGTACTTATTTTCTCGTGCCCCATTTCTTTATTTTAATGTACCTTCGTAAACTGATTTTGTGTTGAAAAGTATGGAATTCACGCGTATTAGCAGCTACTTGCTAAGGTAAACAATCACGACGAGCAAGGAATTAGTATTATGAACTTTACAAACGCTCGACTCAAAATGGATGAAATCAGTCAAAAAGAAAAATTTAGAGAATGAAACACAAAGACAAAAAAGCGGCTAGAATCAAAAAGAAAAAGAATAGAAAAACATATGAACGCAATGTTCTCATACAGATTGCGAAACTATGAAAGCGAGCTTATTTTACATTCCACCATTAACGGAGAGAAAGTAATGTAATTAATAATATACACATTTCTGTAAACACGAAATGGAAATATTTTTAATTTCCTATTATTAAAAAGTAAATTATTAACAAGTAAAACGGAAAAAGTCAAAGATATTTTAGGCCAAAATCACGAGCATTGTTTATAGCTAAATGGCAAAGTCCTTAATCAAATTCTACTTTTTGATGTGCAAGAACCCATTCGTATTCATGCAAACCAGTTAAGGTTTCTTGGCGGACAAACAATTCATCATTGTCGGATTCAGGCTGTAAAAATTAATTGTGTTGCTAATGAAAAAAATCCAATGTATATAAAAAACAATGCTCAAACAAAAATAGAACAAATCTTCGCATAGGCATTCAACAAAGTGTGGTTTTTCTACATCATCTTCTAATTCCCGCGGCATACGATGGCCTCTATTCCTAATTTAGAAGTTCTTTTAATCTCGTATGTTTTCAACTAGAGCAAAACTCTCTTTTTTTCCATAAGAAAGTGGTTGGACTACATCACTCTATTCTAAAATAAGTTTTTTATCTCGCATCATCGCCATGTCCCTCTACCATTAAAAAAAATTTCCTCTGTACTCAAAATCGCTAAGATCAGTGGTCATCTTCTCCTGCGAGATTTCGGCTGATCACTCATAGCCTCAGATTCTCCTCCAGAATTAAAGGCTGGCTGGAGAAGGTAGACCAACAGTTAAAATCAGCGGAGAGTCACACTCCGAGTTTAAGAAATATCTTGGGACTTTTAAGCTGTAAGAGTGTCCCACCAAGTGTACCCATGCTTACGCAAAGTTGTTTCAGATGTGTGCAGAGACAATGAGGAATAGACAGTATTTTACGCTGAAGCCTTGTTCATTAAATTGTTCAAGGATAACTGGACTAAGTGGTGCTTCTTTGTTAATAACGATCTCTCTTGGAAAACTTACTGTCTCTGCCCGTCAAAGTTAAACATTCGTTTTTGCATTGACGCAACTAATGACAACGCTTCTCTCTACAATTCTTGTTAATGAGAAATTCGAAGGGACAAAAGTTGCACCCTATGTAAAAAACCTTTTTGTAACGTGTCTCACATTTTTAGGCGCCTGTAGTTAGCCTTCCACAAGGTAGATACAACCTACGCCACGATGCTAGTTTTGCGTGTGTTTGTGACATCCTTGAGAAGTTCTTAATCTAATTTTGACGCCTAGCGAAATCATCTAGATGTCACAAATATTCTTTGTTCCAGGCTGGTAAAACGTCTTCCTGCCAAAAACTTTCAAAAAATTCAAGGAATAACTTCACTTGGCCTCTGATTGGAGAGTGGCTGTCACGACTTAATTCACACGCTTGGGTTCCAAGTCTACCTTTCTAGGGGCGGTTTCCTTGTGGTTACGCCCAACATTAACGAATACGATTTCTCGAGTGGTTCATGTCTAAGGTCAGAAAGCTTTTCTGTTTCCAGGTTTGCTGCTTTTTTATTCTTTGTCACAAACCTCTCCTAAGGGACTGGTTCCAGGGGAGTCTACCATCTCTTAGCCCTGGCGCTCTGTGTCAGTAGGGTAAAAGCAAACAAGATACGATTTGCAGCTGGTCGACTTTATCTTTTCCAAAGTTTTAACAAAAGTTAGTGGTTTTGGCGGATGGATGTCAATCGAAATTGGCTGGTGTCTTGGCAGGAAGGTCAGGGGATGCTTTACTCAGGCCCGCACCGATCCAAGCATGAGTGAATTTCACCAATCCTCATTTTCCACATTCATAAGGTGTTTGTTTCAGTAACAGTCGAAATCCATTAGCTTTTCCGGTTATCCCTGTAAGGGGAGAATGCAGAAGTTCTCCCAGTGGTTCTTATTCTTTGGAGAGAAACCTCTTTTTTTTCATTAACTTTCCGTCTAAAAAGACTAGTTTTATTCTGCAATTTCGATGTAGTTACTCCATTCTCTTTTCCTGTTTTCTTAACACAGATCCGGTGACTTGCCAGGAAGACTGGTTGACACCGGGAAAGACTAGTGACTGTGGGAAAGACCACATGACCGGTGGAAAGACCATAGAGATCGTGAAGGCTTCTCGGTTTTGGTGACTGAAGTGTGTGTTCTTCATTGGTTAGGATGGTTCTTCAGTTGCAATCTCGAGACGATTGATAAACTCTTCCAAAGAATGGAGTGTGGCGGATTTCGAAGCAGAACAAGTTGATGGGTGGTGAAGTGAATTACTTGTTTAAGCTCGAGACGAATTGTAATGGTTTTCTGGGTTGCCGCCGCTGGGTTTCCAAGTCTAACTTTCAAGGGGCGGTTTCTTGGTTAGCCCAAGCATTACGATACGATTTCTCCCAGTGTTCATGTCTAAGGTCAGAAAGCTTTTCTGTTTCCAGGTTTGCTGCTTTTTATTCTTTGTCACAACCTCTCTAAGGGCTGGGTTCCAAGCTACCTCTCTTAGCCCTGGGCCTCTGTGTCAGTAGGTAAAGCAACAACGATACGATTTGCAGCTGTCGATTTTCTTTTTCCAAAGTTTAACAAAAGTTAGTGGTTTGGCGGACGGTGTCAATGAATGTGGCTGGTGTCTTGCAGAGGCAGGGGATGCTTACTCCAAGGGCCCGCACCAGATCCCAAGCATTGAGTGAATTTCCACCAATCCTCAATGTTTCCACATTCATAGGTGTTTGTTTCAGTACAGTCGAATCCATTAGCTTTCCGGTTATCCCTGTAAAGGGGAGAATGCAGAAGTTCTCCAGTGGCTTCTTATTCTTTGGGAGAGAAACCTCCTTTTTTTTCATTAAACTTTCCGTCTTAAAAGACTAGTTTTATCTGCATTTCGATGTAGTTACTCCTATTCTTAATAGTTTCACCTTATCTTGCAATAACTCACTTCGTCCAGACATACTTTTAATTTTCTAGCGCGACCAAAACTGTAGTTCTCCTAGAAATTAACTTGCACATGTGAAGAGAAACATGGAGACTTGGCATGGAGTTAAAGTTGATAAATACTCATCCGTTTGTTCCGTCATGAAAACTAACAATTGGTCTCTCCATTTCTTTGCTGTTGAAAGTAGGAGCCGGGGCTTTTGTTCCGAAACAGTTAGAGTTTGCCTCCGTCGCCTTGGCTTTTTCTAACATGTCTGTGCGTTCCACTCTGAAATCTCTTACCTGAATCTATGAGATCATCTTTTTTACATTAGGCTAATCTAGAGATTTCTTAAAGTTGGATTCATCCCGGTAGAGATCCACATGACATAGCTCGATCGACACCAGTCGTTTAAAAACCATCTAGACCACAAAATAAAGCATGTACGACCACATAGCTTTAAGAACAATTCAGGCACTGTGCTTAACAAATAAGTGCACTAAGCATGCCTGCACAAAAATTATTAGTCAACAACAGCGGTTGCTAAATTTGGGCAACACTTGTTACATCAATTCCTTTTAACAATGTTTTTATGTGTTACCGCAGTCGCGACAGCCATCTCTGCAAATGATTCTAATATGGCAAAAAGGTAGAAACTTTTGTAAGTATTCTTCGCAAACTTATCCTCCTCCAAGGTTACAGTAAATCCATCTCCATTCCTTAATGCATTAAAAGCCTTATTTTTACTGCGAGGGGTAGCCGCTGTCAATCCGTTCACCCAGCATGATGCGCTAGATATTCTTAATATCTCATACCCAAGTTGTTCTTCAGCGTTTCCTTTCTTTGGCAATTTATTCAACACTTGTGTGAAAATCTGTATAGTTGCAACACTTGCAATAATATATTAGTACCTTTCAACAAATAACTCCATTCCTTCAATCTGCCCTAAAATCGACATTTATAATCGTCAGAAGAATAATTTTTTGGAGAGCGAAGAATTGGTCAAGTGTTAACTCGTACTTTGTCCAGTACTACAATAGTCTTGTGTCTAAGGTTTGTTATCATGTTACATCTTACCCGGGTACCCTTTCTATACACTGTCACTGTAGAAAATGAAGTCTCTTGTAGCAAGCACTACACTTACTGCTGTAATCAACCACTCTGGAAATTTGGACAACAGGCATTATACTACCGTCGCTTATAATCAAGTGCATAGTAAGTGGTTCTTCGCAACGACAGAGCGGTAATCCCTTGCAAAAAAAAGCTTGCTAAATGGTGTAACATACCTTACATCCTTTTTCTTCGAGAGCTGAGGTAAGGTGCAGCCTTTAACACCATAAATTTACGGTTTATGTCAGAAAGGGGGTTTGACTATTTTAATTGCTTTTTATTTTAGTCTTGTCTTTGGAGAGTGACAACTCCACTTATTACCCCAGTCAAAATGAAAACAAAACAATTATGCCAGCAAGCGAGTTTGACTGCGACTGGTCTTATCTTTGGAAGAATGACGACTCCACTTATTAACCCAGTCAAAATTAAACATAAAAAAAATAAAAAAATATGCCAGCAAGGGGGGTTGACTGTACCTGGTCTTATCTTTGGAGAGTGACCAACTCCACATAATCCCCAGTCACACAAGATGGTACTGAGTAGGACAGATTTAAGTGTTTAACGGATTGAAAAAATGTCTAGTTCCTGCTGAACGACTGTTCGCAGACCTCTTTTGAGGTGACCCAGCTAGGCCATTTTGGGTACCTTGGTCAGGAATATGGCTCGGGTGAGTGAAGGTGCGTCCAAAAAATAGTTCGGGAAATTTCGATAAAACTTCGGGTTTGCCCGCTTTTTTTTGTCGGTGAAGACGGTGCCGCTTATATGATGTCTCCTTAACATTTTTTTTGACGGACAAGAATGAAGGGCAAGATCTTATTTTCGTAAATATTCTTTAAAATTGCAAAGTCAAAGAACGTAAAGACTGATTAGAAAGATGTTTGGCTGTTACTACTTAGAAATATTTTAGGAATCGTAGGTTCCTGGCTGAATAGTTTGGAAAAGTTTCCAGCAACATGCTGGAGCAGAGCTAAAGACCTAAAGAAGAAGTATGTTTACTGCTCAACATTATACAAATTATCTTTGGTGAGCTTTTGATTGTATTTTCTATTTCATACTGTTATAAGCTGTACAAAATAAATCACTCATATACTAAGTATAATGCACTATGTTACTACTCAATAGTAAAGGGATAGCTAACAAATTATGATTTTATGATAAGGAATTAGAATATTGGAATATAAGAATAGTGAGAAAAAGCAGGAAAAAGATAGTAAACTGCTAGCTAGCTAAAAAGGTTATCTGGATAGACTGCAGGTTCGAATCCTGTCTCTTGCTTACACAAGAGTAGCTTAGTTGGCAAAGCATTTCAGTATAATTCTTGGCTTAGAGTAGTTGAGGCATTTAAATCACTGGTTAGCTATACCTTTTGAAACTAAAGCAGAATTGAAATTTTGACGTATGCATTCAAAAATCGATTAAATGCACATTCGCACACAAATTAATTAAATTATTACCCTATGTAGGCACACGAAAAGGACAGTAACGTACCGTTTTCTCAAATGTAAACGCTGTGTTTTAGTACATACTGTAGTAGCTTATCATTCCAAAAAATATTTTTTTGTACTCGTGCAATTTGTTTAAAATTTCTTTATAATATATACCTTAACCACATAAATTTTTAAATGTCATTTATGCAACAAACTGTAGAGCTTGTGTTCATATTTTAATTTTCCAAAAATGAAGTAATTTTTTGCCATTAATTGCTTTGATGTACAGTCAAAACAGTTTCATCATTCTGTATATCCTCTTTCACAGGTTCTTTCCCGTTTTTTACAAAAATAATCTTTTTGCCATTGATTAACGAACGATTCAGCCTCTTTGTACGTTTCTTCGACTCTTTTTTGCAGTTTCGGCAAAAGATTTTGACAACGTTTGCCAGCTTTTTCGTACCTGTAATTTTTGTAGGACATGTGATTGTTGTCGAATTCACGTAATTGTGTTGATATACCTATAACTTTGCAAATAGACTTTGCCACACTGTATTTAAGATTATGAGACTTTCCTATATTACGTGTTGGTGCTAGATTTTTCTCATATGTTGGATTTATTTCAGTGCCAGTGATCACATCAATTGTGTCAAAATCACCTCTAACTGGCTCCATGACAACATTTTCTTCCTTCTCCTTTTCTACCTGTATTGTAAGAAAAATAATCACCTTCGTTGTCAAAAACTTTAATTTTGTCTATTGGTATTCTGATGTTACTTTTTAATACATTTTGCAAACTTCGACTTAATGACTTGTACATCCTGTAAATTACTGGTTTCAAAAGAAAACATTTTGGGTCCTCCCGATTGAAACTCTGGAGACTTATCACCGTCATGGAATACTATTGCATTTGATTCTAAATTTTTATGCCACCAAATTCTCCTAAATTATATTTTCCCTCGTTCACACTTCGTGCCATGTCTTCTTTGATTTTTGTGTATGATCTGACCATTGGAATGTAACACCAGATCCACCTTGAAAAATAACCATATATATTTTTCAAGTGAGAACGGTTTTTAATTTTCATGATATTTTATTTTATTTTAGGTGCAACAAAAATCACAACATAATACCTGGCATTTTGGCATAACTGCGACAAACTTGGTTGGCATTAAAAAACTGTTTTTGAAACTTGCTAAGGTCGACCCCTTTATTTTCAAGAATTCTTTTACAACCTATTTCCAGTCGGACCTGGTATGTTATATTTTTCGTGCAAGTTCAGATAGGTTTATCTAGTGCAAAATAAATATTTTAATAAACTTATTTTTATTAATGTTATATAATGTTGTCTTGTTTATGTACCTGTTTGATATGCATAGGAATTTTTTATTTACCCATAATTAATATCCTGAAAAGTTACAACAATTTTAAGAAAAATCCCTTCATAAGTCCGGGCATTCTGGAGCAAATGTCCTGAAAAATTAGAAAAAGTAGTCTTGGGAAGTCCTAGATTTTCAAATATTTTTTTCTGACCCTGTACAAAAATACAATATCAGAATCTCACCGGTGAACCATCAGTCAATCCATATACTTCTTCGAGCAAAGCACTTTTGTTAAATTCAATTTTTGTGGGTCTGGCGAATGTCGCTTTTTTTTCTTGGAATGCTCTCATCATTTTGACATTCTGAAGTGAAGAAAACTAGTTATATAATATTATATGTATATACACATGTATTGTTTTTTATCTAAACATCAGATTGTGACGTCAATGTTTTTTGGTGTTTGTATCAAATT
>JASGCC010000570.1:26845-75110 GCA_030067915.1 Hydractinia echinata
ATAGATCATCGTAGTATCTAAATATACAACTATTTATCAATTCCCATACTGTTTGATGCCTTTCTATACATTATTTTGTACACTATGTATTTCAAGTAGCTTGATATGACCTCGAAAGATAACCTTCTGTGCGGACCATACCACTCTTCCCACAAAATATTCGGCAGTAAACATGTTCTACTGAGGCTGGCCCTTCATGTAACGACCATCACCGATAGTTTTACTAAATCTAAATCCCATACCAGATAACACAAAAGATAGGAGTTTCACAGCCAAGCGATAACAGCGATTGAGAAAAAGCTACGGCCGTTGCGGCCGATTTTATCCTTCGCTATTTATGACGATTTTGACCCTCCGATTTGCCCGCCGTTGACCTTAAAATGTGAGAATGAGACAAATGGACCCCAAGAATAACATTCTTCTCACTTTGGTATGACTGCTGGAACTCCGCAGTTACACTGGACGCTCTGTTAGCTCTTTATTTAAATATTTAGTTCGATAAGTCATTTTTTACAGTGGACCAATCCAACCGTTAGCGCGCGCTGAGAAATAGAGACAGTTTCTAAAACTACATTTATTGACTTTCTAACGGTATCAGTCCGTTTGAGTACAACGGTTGCGTCACATATTCGTACCAACATGTATTAGCGATATTTTTCCGATATTACTAGTTGCATAGCTTTTAAAAGTGAAATATTGACCGTGGGACCTAATTGAACTGATTTTGGATTTGACCTTATAAATGTGATATAATGAGACAATTGGACTCCAAGAATTAACATTCTTTCTTACTTTGGCATGATGCTGGAACTCCGCAGTTACACTGGACGCTCTGTTAGCTCTTTATTTAAATATTTATCATAAGTCATTTTTACAGTGGGACCAATCCAAGCCGTGTTAGCCGCGCTGAGAAATAGAGACAGTTTCTAAAAACATATTTTATTGACTTTCTAACGGTATCAGTCCGTTTGAGGTTACAACGGTTGCGTCACATATTCGTAACCAACATGTATTTAGCGATATTTTTCCGATATTACTAGGTTGCATCGCTTTTAAAAAGTGAAACGATTGACCGTGGGATCTAATTGAACTCATTTTGGACTTTGACCTTATAAATGTGATTAATGAGACAATTGGACTCCCAAGAATTAACATTCTTCTCACTTTGGTATGACTGCTCGGAACTCCGCAGTTACACTGGACGCTCTGTTAGCTCTTTATTTAAATATTTAGTTCGATAAGTCATTTTTTTACAGTGGGACCAATCCAAGCCCGTTAGCGCGCGCTGAAGAAAATAGAGACAGTTTCTAAAACTACATTTCATTGACTTTCTAACGGTATCAGTCCGTTTGAGTTACAACGGTTGCGTCACATATTCGTACCAACATGTATTTAGCGATATTTTTCGCGATATTACTAGGTTGCATCGCTTTTAAAGTGAAACGATTGACCGTGGGACTAATTGAACTGATTTTGGACTTTGACCTTATATATGTGATAAATGGGACAAATTGGACCTCCAGGAATGGTTAACATTCTCTCCACTTTGGCATGAATGCTGCAACTCCGGCAGTTACACAGGACGCTCTGTTTAGCTCTTTATTTAAATTATTTAGATCAATAAGGTCATTTTTTACCAGTGGGACCAATCCAAACCATTAAGCGCGCTGATGGAAATAGAGACAGTTTCTAAAATACATTCTCATTGACTTTCCTACGGTATCAGTCCGTTTGAGTTACAACGAGTTGCGTCACATATTCGTACAACATGTATTTAGCGATATTTTTCCGATATTACTAAGGTTGCATCGCTTTTTAAAAGTGAAACGATTGACCGTGGGATCTAATTGAAACTGATTTTGGACTTTGACCTTATAAATGTGATTAAATGAGACAAATGGACTCCAAAGAATTAACATTTCATTCTCACTTTGATATGACTGCTGGAACTCCGCAGTTACACTGGACGCTCTGTTAGCATCTTTATTTAAAATAATTAGTTCGATAAGTCATTTTTACAGTGGGACCAATCCAAGCCGTTAGCGCGCGCTGAGAAAATAGAGACAGTTTCCAAAACTACATTTTATTGACTTTCTAACGGTATCAGTCCGTTTGAGTTACACACGATTGCGTCACATATTCGTACCAACATGTATTTAGCGATATTTTTCCGATATTACTAGGTTGCATTGCTTTTAAAAGTGAAACGATTGACCGTGGGACCTAATTGAACTGATTTTGGACTTTGACCTTATAAATGTGATAAATGAGACAATTGGACTCCAAGAATTAACATTCTTCTCACTTTGGTATGATTGTTGGAAACTCCGCAGTTACACTGGGACGCTCTGTTAGCTCTTTATTTAAATATTTAGTTTGATAAGTCATTTTTTACAGTGGGACCAATCCAAGCCGTTAGCGCGCGCTGAAGAAATAGAGACAGTTTCAAAAACTACATTTTATTGACTTTCTAACGGTATCAGTCCGTTTGAGTTACAACGGTTGCGTCACATATTCGTACCAACATGTATTTAGCGATATTTTTTCCGATATTACTAGGTTGCATTGCTTTTAAAAGTGAAACGATTGACCGTGGGACCTAATTGAACTGATTTTGGACTTTAACCTTATAAATGTGATTAATGAGACAATTGGACTCCAAGAATTAACATTCTTCTCACTTTGGTATGACTGCTGGAACTCCGCAGTTACACTGGACGCTCTGTTAGCTCTTTATTTAAATATTTAGTTCGATAAGTCATTTTTTACAGTGGGACCAATCCAAGCCGTTAGCGCGCGCTGAAGAAATAGAGACAGTTTCAAAAACTACATTTTATTGACTTTCTAACGGTATCAGTCCGTTTGAGTTACAACGGTTGCGTCACATATTCGTACCAACATGTATTTAGCGATATTTTTCCGATATTACTAGGTTGCATCGCTTTTAAAAGTGAAACGATTGACCGTGGGATCTAATTGAACTGATTTTGGACTTTGACCTTATAAATGTGATTAATGAGACAAATTGGACCCCAAGAATTAACATTCTTCTCACTTTGGTATGACTGCTGGAACTCCGCAGTTACACTGGACGCTCTGTTAGCTCTTTATTTAAATATTTAGTTCGATAAGTCATTTTTTACAGTGGGACCAATCCAAGCCGTTAGCGCGCGCTGAAGAAATAGAAGACAAGTTTCTAAAACTACATTTTATTGACTTTCTAACGGTATCAGTCCGTTTGAGTTACAACGGTTGCGTCACATATTCGTACCAACATGTATTTAGCGATATTTTTTCCGATATTACTAGGTTGCATTGCTTTCAAAAGTGAAACGATTGACCGTGGGACCTAATTGAACTGATTTTGGACTTTAACCTTATAAATGTGATTAATGAGACAAATGGACCCCAAGAATTAACATTCTTCTCACTTTGGTATGACTACTGGAACTCCGCAATTACACTGGACGCTCTGTTAGCTCTTTATTTAAATATTTAGTTCGATAAGTCATTTTTTACAGTGGGACCAATCCAAGCCGTTAGCGCGCGCTGAAGAAATAGAGACATTTCCAAAAACTACATTTCATTGACTTTCTAACGGTATCACTCCGTTTGAGTTACAACGATTGCGTCACATATTCGTACCAACATGTATTTAGCGATATTTTTCCGATATTACTAGGTTGCATCGCTTTTAAAAGTGAAACGATTGACCGTGGGATCTAATTGAACTGATTTTGGACTTTGACCTTATAAATGTGATAAATGAGACAAATGGACTCCAAGAATTAACATTCTTCTCACTTTGGTATGACTGCTGGAACTCCGCAGTTACACTGGACGCTCTGTTAGCTCTTTATTTAAATATTTAGTTCGATAAGTCATTTTTTACAGTGGGACCAATCCAAGCCGTTAGCGCGCGCTGAGAAATAGAGACAGTTTCAAAACTACATTTATTGACTTTCTAACGGTATCAGTCCGTTTGAGTTACAACGTTGCGTCACATATTCGTACCAACATGTATTTAGCGATATTTTTCCGATATTACTAGGTTGCATCGCTTTTAAAAGTGAAACGATTGACCGTGGGATCTAATTGAACTGATTTTGGACTTTGACCTTATAAATGTGATTAATGAGACAAATGGATCCCAAGAATTAACATTCTTCTCACTTTGGTATGACTGCTGGAACTCCGCAGTTACACTGGACGCTCTGTTAGCTCTTTATTTAAATATTTAGTTCGATAAGTCATTTTTTACAGTGGGACCAATCCAAGCCGTTAGCGCGCGCTGAAGAAATAGAGACAGTTTCAAAAACTACATTTTATTGACTTTCTAACGGTATCAGTCCGTTTGAGTTACAACGGTTGCGTCACATATTCGTACCAACATGTATTTAGCGATATTTTTCCGATATTACCTAGGTTGCATCGCTTTTAAAAGTGAAACGATTGACCGTGGGATCTAATTGAACTGATTTTGGACTTTGACCTTATAAATGTGATTAATGAGACAAATGGACTCCAAGAATTAACATTCTTTCTCACTTTGGTATGACTGCTGGAACTCCGCAGTTACACTGGACGCTCTGTTAGCTCTTTATTTAAATATTTAGTTCGATAAGTCATTTTTTTACAGTGGGACCAATCCAAGCCGTTAGCGCGCGCTGAGGAAATAGAGACAAGTTTCAAAAACTACATTTTATTGACTTTCTAACGGTATCAGTCCGTTTGAGTTACAACGTTGCGTCACATATTCGTACCAACATGTATTTAGCGATATTTTTCCGATATTACTAGGTTGCATCGCTTTTAAAAGTGAAACGATTGACCGTGGGATCTATTGAACTGATTTTGGACTTTGACCTTAATAAATGTGATTAATGAGACAAATGGACCCAAGAATTAACATTCTTCTCACTTTGGTATGACTGCTGGAACTCCGCAAGTTACACTGGACGCTCTGTTAGCTCTTTATTTAAATATTTAGTCGATAAGTCATTTTTTACAGTGGGACCAATCCAAGCCGTTAGCGCGCGCTGAAGAAATAGAGACAGATTTCTAAAACTACATTTATTGACTTTCTAACGGTATCAGTCCGTTTGAGTTACAACGTTGCGTCACATATTCGTACCAACATGTATTTAGCGATATTTTTTCCGATATTACTAGGTTGCATCGCTTTTAAAAGTGAAACGATTGACCGTGGGATCTAATTGAACTGATTTTGGACTTTGACCTTATAAATGTGATTAATGAGACAAATGGACCCCAAGAATTAACATTCTTCTCACTTTGGTATGACGGCTGGAACTCCGCAATTACACTGGACGCTCTGTTAGCTCTTTATTTAAATATTTAGTTCGATAAGTCATTTTTTACAGTGGGACCAATCCAAGCCGTTAGCGCGCGCTGAGGAAATAGAGACAGTTTCTAAAACTACATTTTATTGACTTTCTAACGGTATCAGTCCGTTTGAATACAACGGTTGCGTCACATATTCGTACCAACATGTATTTAGCGATATTTTTCCGATATTACTAGGTTGCATCGCTTTTAAAGTGAAACGATTGACCGTGGGATCTAATTGAACTGATTTTGACTTTGACCTTATAAATGTGATTATTGAGACAAATGGAACCCCAGAAATTAACATCACTCTCACAATTTGGTATGACTGCTGGAACACCGGCAATTACACTGGACGCTCTGTTAACTCTTTATTTAAATAATTAGTTCGATAAGTCCAATTCTTACAGTGGGACCCAATCCAAGCCGTTACCGGCGGCTGAAGAAAGAAGACATATTCAAAAACTACATTTTAATGACTTTCTAACCGCTATCACTCCGTATCTCAGTTACAACGATTGCGTCACATAATTCCGTACCAACATGATTTAGCGATATTTTCCGATATACTAGGTTGCATCGCTTTAAAAGTGAACACGATTGACCGTGGGAACCTAATTGAACTGATTTTGGACTTTGACCTTATAAATGTGATAAATGCGACAATTGGACTCCAAGAATTAACATTCTTCTTACTTGGCATGATATGCTGAACTTCGCAGTTACACTGGGACGCTCTGTTAGCTCTTTATTTAAATACTTAGTTATAAGTCATTTTACAGTGGGACCAATCCAAGCCGTTAGCGCGCGCTGAAGAAATAGAGACAGTTTTCAAAAACTACATTCATTGACTTTCTAACGGTATCAGTCCGTTTAAGTTACAACGGTTGCGTCACATATCGTACCAAACATGTATTTAGCGATATTTTTCCGATATTACTAGGTTGCATCGCTTTTAAAGTGAAACGATTGACCGTGGATCTAATTGAACTGATTTTGGACTGACCTTATAAATGTGATAAATGAGGCAAATGGACTCCAAGAATTAACTTTTTCTTCTACTTTGGTATGACTGCTGGAACTCCGCATTACACTGGACGTCTGTTAGCTCTTATTTAAATAATTAGTTCGATAATCATTTTTACTAGGGGACCAATCCAAGCCGTTAGCGCCCGCTGAAGAAATAGAGACAGTTTCCAAATACTACATTTATTGACTTTCTAACGGTATCATCCGTTTGAGTTTCAACGTTGCGTCACATATTCGTACCAACATGTATTTAGCGATATTTTTCCATATTACTAGGTTGCATTTGCTTTAAGGTGAAACGATTGATGTGGACTAATTAACTGATTTTGGACTTTACCTTATAAATGTGATAAATGAGACAATTGGACTCCAAGAATATACATTCTTCTCACTTTGTATGACCTGCTTGGAACTGCGCAGTTACACTGGGACGCTCTGTAGCCTTTATTAAATATTTAGTTTGATAAGTCATTGTTACAGTGACCAATCCAGACCTTAGCGCGCTGAAGAATAGAAACAGTTTCAAAAACTACATTTATTGATTTCTAACGTACAGTTCCGTTTGAGTTACAACGGTTGCGTCACAATTATCTCTCTCTATGTTTCTATAATTTTAGGATAATGGTTTTCTTTTGTTTTCTACTGTAATTGTTATGTCTTTATTGGTTATTTTTTGAAATCTGGTCTTCGCAGCTGCCACCTTGTTCTCTAGCTAACTATCGCATTTCTCTTGTGAATTATTTTGAGGAGGGAAAAAGGTAGCTAGCTAGCTAGTAGTAATCATGTGAATTAAGTAGTGAAGCTGAACGTTGGGAAAGACAACAAAATAAAAATATATAAATGTGTAGCTATAGCTAGCTAGCTACGTTTAATTTTTTTTGTGAAAGGTGATTACACGCCTTTACAGCAATGTTTTGTTTCAAATGTCAACTTTTATATATATTATGTTCCTTTTTATTTCTGAATTAGGAAACAGAGATTTTCCCCAGTATAATATATATATCTATATATATAGCTATATAAGCAGATGCAGATGCAATCTATGACGAGTTACGTAAGTCTGAAGTCAAGGTCAGCCCGGTATTGGAATGGCACCTCAAAAGAGTTTTGAATAGTATCCACAGAAAAATAACATTCAAACAGAAATTTAAAATCCGTGGTGTGTTGAAGTAGTTGAATATTTATATAAAGACATTTTCTATCAGTTTTTCCGGCAGTTCGTGACTATCGTACATCTTTTGGAAGGAATGTAGATATTGTACGAGAAAAAAGTGGAACACCTAAGGAGTATACTTAAGTTTTCACATTTTGGTGCCTTGGTCTTTCATTTAAATTTAGCCACAAATAAGACATGTGATATTGCAAAGCGTGTTTACAAAATCTAATCCACTTGGAATACTGCTGAAATAGAAGTTTCGGAGGAAAAGCCTGCAGTTATTCGTTACAAATAAAAACAGGAACAATGACAATTAAAATGCATTATTGTGTGAAGAACAAATATGGGAATATATGCAGTTTTTAAATGGACATCTGGTGTTGTATGTATGTATATATATAGCTACATATATACTATTTATTAGTGACATTTTTACTTTTATTTTCTGTTTGAGGACAATGCCACCAAAAGGTAGTAAGGCGCATACTAACAAAAAATTTGCTTGGTTATACCAAAGTAACAAAAAGGAATTGGATAAGATGGAAAAAAGATTGAGGAGCAAAGCCAAGTTTTATTGAGAGAAACAAAGTCATTGAGCATGAAAATTGTGAACTTTGTAAATTAAATATAGAAATAAAGGAGCTTGCTAGTTACATAGATAGTCAGAAAAAGTAGATAGCAGCAAAAAAGAAAGTGCTGAATTGTGTAAAAGGTGAAACAATGACATTGCCAGGCCTTCCTCAAAGGCTAAAATTATTGTTACAAATGTGTTGCACAGAAGAGAAAATAAGCATCCTACACATAAACTATTACCTTGTAAAGCAAAAGTTGTACGAAGAAAAGAAACTATGGATGCATGTATGGCTTTACATGGTGCAACAAAGACAAACTTTGAACCTGCAGTTATAGAGTTTAGATACTTTGAGTAGTAAGTGTAAAGCCGCAGATTTGGCAGAAACCGTTTTGAACACTAAAACATCTCTACGTAGTGCTATCGAAAAATAAAATTATTAAAATTGGAATGATGAATATAGCAGGTCTGGAGATAATGTCCTGAGATCCCTAAATACATACTATAGCCACAACGTCCTTGGAAAAGTCAAATACTTATCTATCAGAAAAGCCAACAGGCAAGCTTGTTTCAAAAACAAAGCGTGTCCCCAAATTATGTATCATAAAAAGTTTTGTCTGACACAATAAACACTGTTAATATAAGCAGTCTGTATGAGGTATCAACACTTATTGAAGCTGCTGACATCAATAAAGTTCAAGGGATGTACAGAGAACCAGTCGATTCATCTTAGATTAGCAAAGTTTTATTTAACAATAAACGAACATCGTGTGGATAAATTAAAAACATTTGATACCTTTTCTCAAAAAGAAAATGATTCCTTTTTATTTGTCATGGCTCTTGGAGGAGATGGGGCACCTATTTGTGGTATGAGTATATTGATTTCATTCTTAAATGTTGGAGAAAGAATTGCCAGCAGCTCTGAACAGTTCCTTCTATTTGGGGCAGATGTTGAAGAAAATTCTAGATATGTGTCAAATTTTGTGATGAGACTGATATCTGATGTTAAATATTTGGAAAGTAGTGTGTTTGAGGTTGAGGTTGGCTCTGAATCAAGGAAAGTGGAATTTAAGTTGAGTGAACTGCCCAACGGCATGAAGATGTTGGCCTTCTTAGCTGGTGAATTGTCGAATTCAGCGCAATATTTTTCCACCTTTGGGAATGTTACCAAAAATGATTGTAATGATCATAAGAAAGTGTATGGTCCAAATGGTGATTGGAAACCATTTTCTTTCAAAAAAAGAGTTGAGGATGCAAAGAAGGTTGCTGACAAAAAGAAATCTTTTGGTAGTAGTGTTGCAAAGGCAGTATCACAAAGAATTAAAGTCACATCATTTACTTCTAAGGAATTGAAGAGTAGACAAGAATTTCATCCACTTGTTGATTCTTACATTGACTGTGCCAAGGCAGAACCATTGCATTTGAAAAACAACACCATCAAAGAAAGGTTCATGCTTTTATTTTAAATTTGAGTTGCACAGTCAAACCTGACGAATGTCAAATCATTCTCTGATGTACAATCGAATTCATTATTTTCCAAATTTGAATCCTTTGTGCATTATGATATGCAATGTAATTTCTTGGCAACCAAAATAAAAAGATGGTTTAATGAGAATTGTGGAAAAGTGGAAAAAGAATTTGGATTCAGATTCAGAGGAAAAGAGAGTTTTTTGTTTATGAAACATTTCCCATCTCTTGTCTCGATGATTATTTTGAATGTTTCCAACAATCAAGTTAAAGTTCGCTTGCATGAAATCTTTTTCCAGTCGTTACGTCTTCGACAGTTGTTATCATACGCTGTCCGAATTGGAGATTTTGATGAACAGATGTTATCAAGATATGAAATTCAAGCCAAGGATTTGTTTACATCTTGCTGTTTATTTGACCAAAAGAATTAGCCCAGCTTATGGACGCTTTGTAATGTTGCACCGTATCAGGCTGAAAAATGTTTACATATGTATAAATTTGGATTGGGATGCAACACCATGGAGGGTAGGGAGCAAAAGCATCAACAGATTGCGAAATATGCCACACTACTTTTCAAAACAGATGGCCCTAATATTTCGACACGAGTTCATACAATTAATCCATTTACGAGAGAATGGATTCGACGTCATTAAGTATAACAAGAAAGGTGTCAAGTATGTTCCTGCTCATATAGAGGGTTGTTGTTTCTTATGCAATTTACCATTACTAAATGATAAATGTAGATTATGTGATAGTGACAGTATGGAGAGGGTTAAGGAAGTAATTAAAAAAGTCAGTAATTTTTTATTTTATATAATAAGCACTGGCATATATTTGAATAAATATGGTATGCGCATTGTTCCTTCTACGTAGACATTGCGCTGATGATGTATTAAATGCTGCCCGTTACTTTAAAGAAAAAAACTTTCGCGAACAGAAACTTTCGCGAATTTCGCGAATCTTGCCCATATTCGCGAAAGTTTCTGTCGCGAAACTTTTAAAATTGGTCATTCGCAAAAGTTTATGCACGCAAAATTTTCAAATTTTGTCATTCGCAAAAGTTTACGAATTCGAAGATCTTCAAATTGGTCACTGAAGTGTTAATCCAACAAAATCTGAAATTATATATATACCTTCCTTTATGCGAAATGCTACTCAGCCAAACATGAACTCGTTTTATTGACATTTTTTTGTTAAGATTTTTTAAAACATGTCTCGATTCGCAAAAGTTTATGTTCGCGAAATTTTCATTTTAGACGATTCACGAAAGTTTATGTTCGCAAAATTAAGAAATTTCGCGAATGGTCTCAAACGCGAAAGATTCTGTTCGCGAAAGTTTCTTCCCTTAAAGTATATGTTTTAGATATATATATATATACTTTAGGAAGTTTAATATTTGCAATTATAATATCAATTGATAACTATAAAAAATACAAAACTTCAATAATGTGTTGCATAGAAAATTAGTTCAATATATCAGTGAATGTGCTGCTTTCTAAACACTATTTATTTTGTTGGTTATTTTATAGCTTCCTTTGAATACTCCTTTGCAGGAGCTATGTAGAAAGTTTAAAAATAAGATTACAGTAATCCATCAAATTATAATCACACTATTATTCTATTTGTTACATGTTTGTATGTACAGAATATAAAGCGGTCAACATAATACAAAATTTATGTCTCAATATTAAAACGGTTTAGTTGTAAACATATTTTGATAGGTATTATTGAACATATATTTATAACGGTTTATATAGTAAACATATATTTTTAATAGTTTACATAGGTTTATATATATATACTTTTAACGGTTTAGTTGTAAACATATTTTTAACGGTTTATATATAGGTTTATATATATATTTTTTAACGGTTTATTTGATAGTTTTAACAGTTTATAGTAAACATATATTTTTAATAGTTTACATAGGTTTATATATATATACTTTTAATGGTTTAGTTGTAATTTTTCACGGTTTAGATTTAATATATATATATACCGTAAAGCTTAAGCACACCTTCAAAAATGTAGTTTGTTGATATTCTAGCATAACTGCTTGTGATACGTCACACAACTGAGCAATTCATTGAGAAATATTTTTTGTCTGTTTTAGCTAGCTAGCTACAAAAGTTTATGTTTTAGCTGCAATCAAAACTTATTCAACACAAATTCCTATGTAGTTACATTTTTTTAGCATTTTTTCTTTGCAACAAAGTTCACTTTTGTTGCAGTTTGTCCTAGCTATATTTTTATTTCTGTGGATAGCTACTAGCTAGCCATAGCTATATATATATGTAGCTACGAAATTGTATTATATTTAGCTACATAGCCAAATATTTTAGTTCATTGCTTGCTTGCAATATACCTTTGTTGATACTACTTAATTATAAACCGAAAGAGCCACCATAAATAAGATTTCAATCTAGAATTAATCCACAGAAACATCAGAAAGCTCGTTTCCTTCTTGTCTCTACTCTTCGCGGCAGCCATTTATCTTTATGACGGCGCTCCCCCCCGGAGCTTTTTGTATATCATGTATTATAAAATGTCATTTTAAATTAGGTGGAGAGTGCATGGCTATCACGCGGGGTATTAATACACGAAAGATTTGCCCGCCGTGGTCAAAGTCCAAAATCAGTTCAATTAGATCCCACGGTCAATCGTTTCACTTTTAAAAGCGATGCAACCTAGTAATATCGGAAAAATATCGCTAAATACATGTTACGAATATGTGACGCAACCGTTGTAACTCAAACGGACTGATACCGTTAGAAAGTCAATAAAATGTAGTTTTGAAACTGTCTCTATTTCTCAGCGCGCGCTAACGGCTTGGATTGGTCCCACTGTAAAAAATGACTTATGATCTAAAATTTAAATAAAGAGCTAACAGAGCGTCCAGTGTAACTGCGAGTTCCAGCAGTCATACCAAAGTGAGAAGAATGTTAATTCTTGGAGTCCAATTGTCTCATTATCACATTTATAAGGTCAAAGTCCAAAAAGTTCAATTAGATCCCACGGTCAATCGTTTCACTTTTAAAAGCGATGCAACCTAGTAATATCGGAAAAATATCGCTAAATACATGTTGGTACGAATATGTGACGCAACCGTTGTAACTCAAACGGACTGATACCGTTAGAAAGTCAATAAAATGTAGTTTTAGAAACTGTCTCTATTTCTCAGCGCGCGCTAACGGCTTGGATTGGTCCCACTGTAAAAAATGACTTATCGAACTAAATATTTAAATAAAGAGCTAACAGAGCGTCCAGTGTAACTGCGGAGTTCCAGCAGTCATACCAAAGTGAGAAGAATGTTAATTCTTGGGCCAATTGTTTCATTATCACATTTATAAGGTCAAAGTCCAAAATCAGTTCAATTAGATCCCACGGTCAATCGTTTCACTTTTAAAAGCGATGCAACCTAGTAATATCGGAAAAATATCGCTAAATACATGTTGGTACGAATATGTGACGCAACCGTTGTAACTCAAACGGACTGATACCGTTAGAAAGTCAATAAAATGTAGTTTTAGAAACTGTCTCTATTTCCTCAGCGCGCGCTAACGGCTTGGATTGGTCCCACTGTAAAAAATGACTTATCGAACTAAATATTTAAATAAAGAGCTAACAGAGCGTCCAGTGTAACTGCGGAGTTCCAGCAGTCATACCAAAGTGAGAAGAATGTTAATTCTTGGAGTCCATTTGTCTCATTATCACATTTATAAGGTCAAAGTCCAAAATCAGTTCAATTAGATCCCACGGTCAATCGTTTCACTTTTAAAAGCGATGCAACCTAGTAATATCGGAAAAAATCGCTAAATACATGTTGGTACGAATATGTGACGCAACCGTTGTAACTCAAACGGACTGATACCGTTAGAAAGTCAATAAATGTAGTTTTTGAAACTGTCTCTATTTCTTCAGCGCGCGCTAACGGCTTGGATTGGTCCCACTGTAAAAAATGACTTATTGATTAAATATTTAAATAAAGAGCTAACAGAGCGTCCAGTGTAACTGCGGAGTTCAGCATTCATGCCAAAGTAAGAAGAATGTTAATTCTTGGAGTCCAATTGTCTCATTTATCACATTTATAAGGTCAAAGTCCAAAATCAGTTCAATTAGGTCCCACGGTCAATCGTTTCACTTTAAAAGCGATGCAACCTAGTAATATCGGAAAAAATCGCTAAATACATGTTGGTACGAATATGTGACGCAACCGTTGTAACTCAAACGGACTGATACCGTTAGAAAGTCAATGAAATGTAGTTTTTGAAACTGTCTCTATTTCTTCAGCGCGCGCTAACGGCTTGGATTGGTCCCACTGTAAAAAATGACTTATGATAAATATTTAAATAAAGAGCTAACAGAGCGTCCAGTGTAACTGCGGAGTTCCAGCATCATGCCAAAGTAGAAGAATGTTAATTCTTGGAGTCCAATTGTCTCATTTATCACATTTATAAGGTCAAAGTCCAAAATCAGTTCAATTAGGTCCCACGGTCAATCGTTTCACTTTTAAAAGCGATGCAACCTAGTAATATCGGAAAAATATCGCTAAATACATGTTGGTACGAATATGTGACGCAACCGTTGTAACTCAAACGGACTGATACCGTTAGAAAGTCAATGAAATGTAGTTTTTGAAACTGTCTCTATTTCTTCAGCGCGCGCTAACGGCTTGGATTGGTCCCACTGTAAAAAATGACTTATCGAACTAAATATTTAAATAAAGAGCTAACAGAGCGTCCAGTGTAACTGCGGAGTTCCAGCAGTCATACCAAAGTGAGAAGAATGTTAATTCTTGGAGTCCAATTGTCTCATTTATCACATTTATAAGGTCAAAGTCCAAAATCAGTTCAATTAGGTCCCACGGTCAATCGTTTCACTTTTAAAAGCGATGCAACCTAGTAATATCGGAAAAATATCGCTAAATACATGTTGGTACGAATATGTGACGCAACCGTTGTAACTCAAACGGACTGATACCGTTAGAAAGTCAATAAATGTAGTTTTGAAACTGTCTCTATTTCTTCAGCGCGCGCTAACGGCTTGGATTGGTCCCACTGTAAAAAATGACTTATCGAACTAAATATTTAAATAAAGAGCTAACAGAGCGTCCAGTGTAACTGCGGAGTTCCAGCATCATACCAAAGTGAGAAGAATGTTAATTCTTGGAGTCCAATTGTCTCATTTATCACATTTATAAGGTCAAAGTCCAAAATCAGTTCAATTAGGTCCCACGGTCAATCGTTTCACTTTTAAAAGCGATGCAACCTAGTAATATCGGAAAAAATCGCTAAATACATGTTGGTACGAATATGTGACGCAACCGTTGTAACTCAAACGGACTGATACCGTTAGAAAGTCAATGAAATGTAGTTTTTGAAACTGTCTCTATTTCTTCAGCGCGCGCTAACGGCTTGGATTGGTCCCACTGTAAAAAATGACTTATCGAACTAAATATTTAAATAAAGAGCTAACAGAGCGTCCAGTGTAACTGCGGAGTTCCAGCATCATACCAAAGTGAGAAGAATGTTAATTCTTGGAGTCCAATTGTCTCATTATCACATTTATAAGGTCAAAGTCCAAAATCAGTTCAATTAGGTCCCACGGTCAATCGTTTCACTTTTAAAAGCGATGCAACCTAGTAATATCGGAAAAATATCGCTAAATACATGTTGGTACGAATATGTGACGCAACCGTTGTAACTCAAACGGACTGATACCGTTAGAAAGTCAATAAATGTAGTTTTTGAAACTGTCTCTATTTCTCAGCGCGCGCTAACGGCTTGGATTGGTCCCACTGTAAAAAATGACTTATCGAACTAAATATTTAAATAAAGAGCTAACAGAGCGTCCAGTGTAACTGCGGAGTTCCAGCAGTCATACCAAAGTGAGAAGAATGTTAATTCTTGGTCCATTTGTCTCATTATCACATTTATAAGGTCAAAGTCCAAAATCAGTTCAATTAGATCCCACGGTCAATCGTTTCACTTTTAAAAGCGATGCAACCTAGTAATATCGGAAAAATATCGCTAAATACATGTTGGTACGAATATGTGACGCAACCGTTGTAACTCAAACGGACTGATACCGTTAGAAAGTCAATAAAATAGTTTTTGAAACTGTCTCTATTTCTTCAGCGCGCGCTAACGGCTTGGATTGGTCCCACTGTAAAAAATGACTTATCGATAAAATTTAAATAAAGAGCTAACAGAGCGTCCAGTGTAACTGCGGAGTTCCAGCAGTCATACCAAAGTGAGAAGAATGTTAATTCTTGAGTCCAATTGTCTCATTATCACATTTATAAGGTCAAAGTCCAAAATCAGTTCAATTAGGTCCCACGGTCAATCGTTTCACTTTTAAAAGCGATGCAACCTAGTAATATCGGAAAAATATCGCTAAATACATGTTGGTACGAATATGTGACGCAACCGTTGTAACTCAAACGGACTGATACCGTTAGAAAGTCAATGAAATGTAGTTTTAGAAACTGTCTCTATTTCTCAGCGCGCGCTAACGGCTTGGATTGGTCCCACTGTAAAAAATGACTTATCGAACTAAATATTTAAATAAAGAGCTAACAGAGCGTCCAGTGTAACTGCGGAGTTGCAGTCATACCAAAGTAAGAAGAATGTTAATTCTTGGAGTCCAATTGTCCATTTATCACATTTATAAGGTCAAAGTCCAAAATCAGTTCAATTAGGTCCCACGGTCAATCGTTTCACTTTTAAAAGCGATGCAACCTAGTAATATCGGAAAAAATCGCTAAATACATGTTGGTACGAATATGTGACGCAACCGTTGTAACTCAAACGGACTGATACCGTTAGAAAGTCAATGAAATGTAGTTTTTGAAACTGTCTCTATTTCTTCAGCGCGCGCTAACGGCTTGGATTGGTCCCACTGTAAAAAATGACTTATCGAACTAAATATTTAAATAAAGAGCTAACAGAGCGTCCAGTGTAACTGCGGAGTTCCAGCATCATACCAAAGTGAGAAGAATGTTAATTCTTGGAGTCCAATTGTCTCATTATCACATTTATAAGGTCAAAGTCCAAAATCAGTTCAATTAGATCCCACGGTCAATCGTTTCACTTTTAAAAGCGATGCAACCTAGTAATATCGGAAAAATATCGCTAAATACATGTTGGTACGAATATGTGACGCAACCGTTGTAACTCAAACGGACTGATACCGTTAGAAAGTCAATAAATGTAGTTTTAGAAACTGTCTCTATTTCTCAGCGCGCGCTAACGGCTTGGATTGGTCCCACTGTAAAAAATGACTTATCGAACTAAATATTTAAATAAAGAGCTAACAGAGCGTCCAGTGTAACTGCGGAGTTCCAGCATCATACCAAAGTGAGAAGAATGTTAATTCTTGGAGTCCAATTGTCTCATTATCACATTTATAAGGTCAAAGTCCAAAATCAGTTCAATTAGATCCCACGGTCAATCGTTTCACTTTTAAAAGCGATGCAACCTAGTAATATCGGAAAAATATCGCTAAATACATGTTGGTACGAATATGTGACGCAACCGTTGTAACTCAAACGGACTGATACCGTTAGAAAGTCAATAAATGTAGTTTTGAAACTGTCTCTATTTCTTCAGCGCGCGCTAACGGCTTGGATTGGTCCCACTGTAAAAAATGACTTATGATAAATATTTAAATAAAGAGCTAACAGAGCGTCCAGTGTAACTGCGGAGTTCCAGCATCATACCAAAGTAAGAATGTTAATTCTTGGAGTCCAATTGTCTCATTTATCACATTTATAAGGTCAAAGTCCAAAATCAGTTCAATTAGGTCCCACGGTCAATCGTTTCACTTTTAAAAGCGATGCAACCTAGTAATATCGGAAAAATATCGCTAAATACATGTTGGTACGAATATGTGACGCAACCGTTGTAACTCAAACGGACTGATACCGTTAGAAAGTCAATAAAATGTAGTTTTAGAAACTGTGTCTATTTTCTCAGCGCGCGCTAACGGCTTGGACTGGTCCCACTGTAAAAAATGACTTATCGAACTAAATATTTAAATAAAGAGCTAACAGAGCGTCCAGTGTAACTGCGGAGTTGCAGCATTCATACCAAAGTGAGAAGAATGTTAATTCTTGGGGTCCAATTGTCCCATTTATCACATATATAAGGTCAAAGTCCAAAATCAGTTCAATTAGATCCCACGGTCAATCGTTTCACTTTTAAAAGCGATGCAACCTAGTAATATCGGAAAAAATATCGCTAAATACATGTTGGTACGAATATGTGACGCAACCGTTGTAACTCAAACGGACTGATACCGTTAGAAAGTCAATAAAATGTAGTTTTAGAAACTGTGTCTATTTTCTCAGCGCGCGCTAACGGCTTGGATTGGTCCCACTGTAAAAAATGACTTATCGAACTAAATATTTAAATAAAGAGCTAACAGAGCGTCCAGTGTAACTGCGGAGTTCCAGCATCATACCAAAGTGAGAAGAATGTTAATTCTTGGGTCCAATTGTCCATTTATCACATTTATAAGGTCAAAGTCCAAAATCAGTTCAATTAGGTCCCACGGTCAATCGTTTCACTTTTAAAAGCGATGCAACCTAGTAATATCGGAAAAATATCGCTAAATACATGTTGGTACGAATATGTGACGCAACCGTTGTAACTCAAACGGACTGATACCGTTAGAAAGTCAATAAAATGTAGTTTTAGAAACTGTGTCTATTTCTCAGCGCGCGCTAACGGCTTGGATTGGTCCCACTGTAAAAAATGACTTATCGAACTAAATATTTAAATAAAGAGCTAACAGAGCGTCCAGTGTAACTGCGGAGTTCCAGCATCATACCAAAGTGAGAAGAATGTTAATTCTTGGGTCCAATTGTCTCATTTATCACATTATAAGGTCAAAGTCCAAAATCAGTTCAATTAGATCCCACGGTCAATCGTTTCACTTTTAAAAGCGATGCAACCTAGTAATATCGGAAAAATATCGCTAAATACATGTTGGTACGAATATGTGACGCAACCGTTCTAACTCAAACGGACTGATACCGTTAGAAAGTCAATAAAATGTAGTTTTAGAAACTGTCTCTATTTTCTCAGCGCGCGCTAACGGCTTGGATTGGTCCCACTGTAAAAAATGACTTATCGAACTAAATATTTAAATAAAGAGCTAACAGAGCGTCCAGTGTAACTGCGGAGTTCCAGCAGTCATACCAAAGTGAGAAGAATGTTAATTCTTGGAGTCCAATTGTCTCATTAATCACATTTATAAGGTCAAAGTCCAAAATCAGTTCAATTAGATCCCACGGTCAATCGTTTCACTTTTAAAAGCGATGCAACCTAGTAATATCGGAAAAATATCGCTAAATACATGTTGGTACGAATATGTGACGCAACCGTTGTAACTCAAACGGACTGATACCGTTAGAAAGTCAATGAAATGTAGTTTTTGAAACTGTCTCTATTTCTTCAGCGCGCGCTAACGGCTTGGATTGGTCCCACTGTAAAAAATGACTTATCGAACTAAATATTTAAATAAAGAGCTAACAGAGCGTCCAGTGTAACTGCGGAGTTCCAGCAGTCATACCAAAGTGAGAAGAATGTTAATTCTTGGGTCCATTTGTCTCATTATCACATTTATAAGGTCAAAGTCCAAAATCAGTTCAATTAGATCCCACGGTCAATCGTTTCACTTTTAAAAGCGATGCAACCTAGTAATATCGGAAAAATATCGCTAAATACATGTTGGTACGAATATGTGACGCAACCGTTGTAACTCAAACGGACTGATACCGTTAGAAAGTCAATAAAATGTAGTTTTAGAAACTGTCTCTATTTCTCAGCGCGCGCTAACGGCTTGGATTGGTCCCACTGTAAAAAATGACTTATGATAAATATTTAAATAAAGAGCTAACAGAGCGTCCAGTGTAACTGCGGAGTTCAGCATTCATGCCAAAGTAAGAAGAATGTTAATTCTTGGAGTCCAATTGTCCCATTTATCACATTTATAAGGTCAAAGTCCAAAATCAGTTCAATTAGGTCCCACGGTCAATCGTTTCACTTTAAAAGCGATGCAACCTAGTAATATCGGAAAAATATCGCTAAATACATGTTGGTACGAATATGTGACGCAACCGTTGTAACTCAAACGGACTGATACCGTTAGAAAGTCAATGAAATGTAGTTTTTGAAACTGTCTCTATTTCTTCAGCGCGCGCTAACGGCTTGGATTGGTCCCACTGTAAAAAATGACTTATCAAACTAAATATTTAAATAAAGAGCTAACAGAGCGTCCAGTGTAACTGCGGAGTTCCAGCAGTCATACCAAAGTGAGAAGAATGTTAATTCTTGGAGTCCAATTGTCTCATTATCACATTTATAAGGTCAAAGTCCAAAATCAGTTCAATTAGATCCCACGGTCAATCGTTTCACTTTTAAAAGCGATGCAACCTAGTAATATCGGAAAAATATCGCTAAATACATGTTGGTACGAATATGTGACGCAACCGTTGTAACTCAAACGGACTGATACCGTTAGAAAGTCAATAAAATGTAGTTTTAGAAACTGTCTCTATTTCTCAGCGCGCGCTAACGGCTTGGATTGGTCCCACTGTAAAAAATGACTTATGATAAATATTTAAATAAAGAGCTAACAGAGCGTCCAGTGTAACTGCGGAGTTCCAGCATTCATGCCAAAGTAAGAAGAATGTTAATTCTTGGAGTCCAATTGTCTCATTTATCACATTTATAAGGTCAAAGTCCAAAATCAGTTCAATTAGGTCCCACGGTCAATCGTTTCACTTTAAAAGCGATGCAACCTAGTAATATCGGAAAAATATCGCTAAATACATGTTGGTACGAATATGTGACGCAACCGTTGTAACTCAAACGGACTGATACCGTTAGAAAGTCAATGAAATGTAGTTTTTGAAACTGTCTCTATTTCTTCAGCGCGCGCTAACGGCTTGGATTGGTCCCACTGTAAAAAATGACTTATCAACTAAATATTTAAATAAAGAGCTAACAGAGCGTCCAGTGTAACTGCGGAGTTCCAGCATCATACCAAAGTGAGAAGAATGTTAATTCTTGGAGTCCAATTGTCTCATTAATCACATTTATAAGGTCAAAGTCCAAAATCAGTTCAATTAGATCCCACGGTCAATCGTTTCACTTTTAAAAGCGATGCAACCTAGTAATATCGGAAAAATATCGCTAAATACATGTTGGTACGAATATGTGACGCAACCGTTGTAACTCAAACGGACTGATACCGTTAGAAAGTCAATAAATGTAGTTTTAGAAACTGTCTCTATTTTTCAGCGCGCGCTAACGGCTTGGATTGGTCCCACTGTAAAAAATGACTTATCGAACTAAATATTTAAATAAAGAGCTAACAGAGCGTCCAGTGTAACTGCGGAGTTCCAGCATCATACCAAAGTGAGAAGAATGTTAATTCTTGGAGTCCAATTGTCTCATTATCACATTTATAAGGTCAAAGTCCAAAATCAGTTCAATTAGGTCCCACGGTCAATCGTTTCACTTTTAAAAGCATGCAACCTAGTAATATCGGAAAATATCGCTAAATACATGTTGGTACGAATATGTGACGCAACCGTTGTAACTCAAACGGACTGATACCGTTAGAAAGTCAATAAAATGTAGTTTTAGAAACTGTCTCTATTTCTCAGCGCGCGCTAACGGCTTGGATTGGTCCCACTGTAAAAAATGACTTATCGACTAAATATTTAAATAAAGAGCTAACAGAGCGTCCAGTGTAACTGCGGAGTTCCAGCAGTCATACCAAAGTGAGAAGAATGTTAATTCTTGGGTCCATTTGTCTCATTATCACATTTATAAGGTCAAAGTCCAAAATCAGTTCAATTAGATCCCACGGTCAATCGTTTCACTTTTAAAAGCGATGCAACCTAGTAATATCGGAAAAATATCGCTAAATACATGTTGGTACGAATATGTGACGCAACCGTTGTAACTCAAACGGACTGATACCGTTAGAAAGTCAATAAAATGTAGTTTTAGAAACTGTCTCTATTTCTCAGCGCGCGCTAACGGCTTGGATTGGTCCCACTGTAAAAAATGACTTATTGATTTAAATATTTAAATAAAGAGCTAACAGAGCGTCCAGTGTAACTGCGGAGTTCAGCATTCATGCCAAAGTAAGAAGAATGTTAATTCTTGGCGTCCAATTGTCCCATTTATCAATTTATAAGGTCAAAGTCCAAAATCAGTTCAATTAGGTCCCACGGTCAATCGTTTCACTGTTAAAAGCGATGCAACCTGGTAATATCGGAAAATATCGTTAAATACATGTTGGTACGAATATGTGACGCAACCGTTGTAACTCAAACGGACTGATACCGTTAGAAAGTCAATGAAATGTAGTTTTTGAAACTGTCTCTATTTCTTCAGCGCGCGGTAACGGCTTGGATTGGTCCCACTGTAAACAATGACTTATCAAACTAAATATTTAAATAAAGAGCTAACAGATCGTCCAGTGTAACTGCGGAGTTCCAGCAGTCATACCAAAGTGAGAAGAATGTTAATTCTTGGAGTCCAATTGTCTCATTTATCACATTTATAAGGTTAAAGTCCAAAATCAGTTCAATTAGGTCCCACGGTCAATCGTTTCACTTTTAAAAGCAATGCAACCTCTCGGGTGAGTTAAGGCATGTCCTGTGGCCCGAATATTTAACCGCGGCCATTTCCCAGCAATAACCAACAAAATGTTTTTTATTTAACGATTCATCTTACTGAGTCCAGCTCATAAATATATGTACCAAATTTATAACACGACATATTGACGTCAAAAATTCCGTCGCAAAATTTGAAAGAAAAGTGTCGGTGCGTCTACGAAACCGATGAGACGAGAATAATGTTCGGTACAGATATTCTCGATGAACCGATATAGCCACGAGTCTGGCAAATATAAATGTCGGTTAAAATACGTACATTAAATGCCCGCTGGTAAGGTTGTCGGTTTTATCCGAATTTTTCCCGACATTATAAAACTGCGTAACCGACAATCTTCAAAAGACGCCGACAATGTACAGCAAATTTAAAATGGTGTCAGAGAAATGCAAATTTCGCCGGAATTTAGTGTGGATGCAGAAGCTCTGCTTTTTAGTGCGGCGGGCGGTTAATTTTAAATTAAATGGCTGAAGTTTTTCAATGTGGATTCATTAGATCGTGTATTTTAAATTTGAACACAAACATACATTCAAGCGATCAAAGTGGAAAATTTGTACATTTTGAAACTGTGTTTAAACACATTGATATCGAAAAAAATACTTTTTACGAAAGCTACGCGACTTTACAAAGTATATTGACAAAAAAAAGTGGCGTGGTGAAAAAAGAAAAAAATATATCGAACATTTCTCCCTGGCAGTTTGGAACATCCTTTCTCAAGCTGAGAAAAAGAAGCATTGTTTAAATTTCTGTGTCACATGTTCCTTGAAGTATCCTGAAGCGACAACGCTATTCCCAGAAATAAAAAAAAATGCATGTCCTAGTAATAAGAGAGAAGTTCTTTTGGAGGTAACAAAAATTGAAAATGAAATCAAAAATGTGACAAGCACTCCTGTACACTTTACAGTTGTTAGGGAAGGCCTAAACAAGGAGAATGCTGAAAATGAATTAAGTGTGAGTAATAACACCTCCACAACAAATGTTACAACACCCAGCAGTAACAAACCACATCAGTGTAATAAGCTCACACAAAATCTACAACTTGCAACTGCTACTGAAAATACAGCAACTGATGTCATAAAATTTACAACAAATATTCCCATCACTCATAAAGAGTCAGTCGGCTTTATGAAAGAATCTGCCTTAACGGTTTGGAAAAGTATAAATAAACAGTGGACTAAAATATACGATACTCCTTTTACTAAAGTGCTGACAAAAATTCCAGAATGTGGGGTTGTAAAACAAGCAACATCATCAGAAAAAAAGAAAACTTTAAGAAGTCTGCACAAGTAAAGTCAAGACATCAATTGAAAATTCTTGGTCATCAAAAGATACAGACACATTTTACGGCACTAGACAATCAATGTCACGTTATCGCAGACATCGAACCAGTTTGGTTATGGAACCAAAATCTGCTGCCTTGGAGAGGCAAAACAGAAGAAGTAAGTTACCTGCCCCTTTCAATATTTTAAACGTAAGATAATAAGTTGATACAACACCAAAAAACACTGACGGCACAATCTGATGTTTAAATAAAAAACGATACATGTGTATATGCATATAATATTATATAACTAGTTTTCTTCACTTCAGAATGTCAAAATGATGAGAGCATTACAAGAAAAAAAAAGCGACACTCACCAGACCCACAAAGAATTGAATTTAACAAAAGTGCTTTGCTCGAAGAAGTATATGGAATGACTGATGGTTCATCGGTGAGATTCTGATATTGTATTTTTGTACAGGGTCCCCGCAAAAAACATATTTGAAAATCTAGGACTTCCCAAGACTACTTTTCTAATTTTTCAGGACATTTGCTCCAAGAATGCCCAGACTTATGAAGGGATTTTTTCACGGGTAAATCAAAAAATTCCTATGCATTATCAAACAGGTACATAAACAAAAACAACATATATATAACATTAATAAAATAAGTTTATTAAAATATTTATTTTGCACTAGATAAACCTATATGAACTTGCACGAAAATATAACATACCAGGTCCGACTGGAAATATGGTTGGAAAAGAATTCTTGGAAAATGAAGGGGTCGACCTTAGCAAGTTCAAAAACAGTTTTTTTAATGGCAACAAAGTTCGTCGCAGTTATGCCAAAATGCCAGGTATTATGTTGTGATTTTTGTTGCACCTAAAATAAAATAAAATATCATGAAATTAAAAACCGTTCTCACTTAAAAATATATATTTTTATTTTTCAAGGTGGATCTGGTGTTACTATTCCAATGGTCAGATCATACACAAAAATCAAAGAAGACATGGCAAGAAGTGTAAACGAGGGAAAATACAACTTAGGCGAATTGATTGAACCAAGGCAGTTTAAAAAGTATGTTCTGGATAATTCTGGTAAAATCAGTGAGTCAACATACACTACATGTGGTAGAAAGATCCCCTTAAAGACTATACGAAAACAACTTTACGAAGATCACACTAAAGCAATCATATTACGACCAGGACATGTCAAGCGCAACTTGATTATTTGGAGTAATCATGCAGAAATCATGAATTCTGGATATCAGGTTATGACAGTGAGAGTTATTTATTCAAAAATATTTTTTACACAGATGAAGAGATGGAAACTTTGACAGGAAGAACTATAGATGTACAAGAACTTGTTGAAAGACCATCCATTTACATAATGGGTGAAATCCATGATAGCATTGCTGACAAATTGACGTATGTCAACACTAGAATTGAAGATGTTTGCGAAATGTATTTACCATTAGAAATGGATAATGGAACCATAGTAAATGATACAATGCTTTTTTTTAAGGTATGCCATATTACATATATACATTTCAATTTAATAAAAACTGCTCATTAATTCCAAAATGTTTTGTTGTGACAAATTTTCAGTCAAAAAGTTTACCGAAAGTTTGTCATGCCAAACTTTTCTTTTAATTTTCTTTTATTTTAAAATTCATTCATGGAAATTGGAAAAAAAGCTAAATAAAGTTAAAAAGTTAAAATCAAAACATCATGTTTGCTCGATAGTTTGTTTCCCCTTTTTTGTTTATTTCTCATTATTCTTTTCTTTACACTTTTCAGTTTTTTGTCATTTGTTTGTTTGTTTTTTGAATTTTTGACTAAAATTTTGAAAATCTGTATTAAAGGATAGTTATATCTTCCATAATCTACATACTTTAATTTATGCATTAATTTATTTACATTCAGGTGATCACCCTGAATTGCAGTATGAATGTGGTAATAGTCATGGAGGTCACTACCCATGTTTGTGTGGTATTAACGTCACAAGATTTATTGATTTGGTTCACGTGTTTCGAGCTAGTAATATATTGTCACTCGAGGACAGAAGAAAAAAGGTATGCATGTTTGTCCAACAGTGATTCCAAGAACAAAAATTCCATGTTATTTTGATACGACTATATGATACGATTGATATGATCAATTGATTCATGCATATATTTTCTTTGTCAGGTAATTTCAAGCACGGCTGGTAGAAAAGACAATGTAATCAATCCATTTCAAAACCTTAAAGTGGATGAACTTGATATTGAACTTCTGGACAGAGGACTGGAGCATATGCTGAAAGAAAACAAGCCAGAAAAAGAAAAGTCCATGAGAAAAATATTATCAGGTGTATCAAGATTGCCTGCCATGTGCTATGGTCACCTACAATTTACAATGAAAGAACTTAATCTTGGTGCTTACGAAATCTCACCGATTGAACCTCTTCACGACACGAAAGGACATAATAAAAACGTATGGGAGTCACTTCCACAAGTTCTTGATAAAAGTTTGAAGGTGACCTTTAACGCAACGCTACAAAATTGCTTTGGTAGCAAGGCAAAGGTACGAGGATCTGATTACAGATTTTCCACAATAGTAGTGTACAACAATTTGAAAGATACATGCAGCATCGAAATCAAAGAATTGCTTTATTCCTTAATGGAGATCAACAGGCTAGCATCTCAAAAATCCCTTCAAAGATCTGCAAAGTCCATCCTAAGAACTTACAACATCACCTTCAGACATGCAGTTGCCTGCATATCTGTCCTTGGAATGAGTCCGATATTAGGAAAATTATATGGAATATACTTCCATTCTTTAACCACACACTTACCAGAAACTGCAAGAATCGTTTCGCCAAGTTCTCTCCATACTGAAAATGAAGAACAATTGTTCAGTGCTCTCAATGGCATCTGTAAAGAGACATCATCAAGGAAGTCAGAATCCATACGCGACAACAGCATTATCAGACTGCAGGCAGAAAAAAAATTCAAAGAAGAGAATCAAATCAATTATCACTCTTCCATACAATCTAAAATTTTCAAATTTGGAAAGACTTCAGGTTAGGTTCCATTCAAAATTTTCTGCAAGATAAATTTTTGAGATTCACAATATATATATAAGACTTAGAATTGCTTGTTAAGAAGAAAACGTTTTAAATGTGAAGGTCCAGTTGAAGTCTATACATATATGGTCACATAAAAAATATAAGCCTTCAGTGGATAAACTGTTGTGAAACAATGATTTGAAAAGTTCGTAATAAATGCGAGACAAAATTTTGCAAAAAGATCAAATATAATCCCAAAAGTTTCTTTCAGATAAGGTAAAGTTCTATTTTTTATCTATATACTAGAAATTACTTTTTTGCCTGATTTACTAAGAAAAAAAAGACTGCCCTCTGCAAAATTTAATCGGAAAAAAAAAGAATATTTCTTGCAATGGTAAATTAAATTCCACTGAATTTTCGTTAAATCAAAATTTTCTTCCACTAAAATTTATCGTATATATATATATATATACTTTGATAATTTTTTTCATAGGATTGAATGAAGATTCAACCTTTATTTTATCAAACTTTAAATCAGATGTCTTTCAATCGCATTTGGAAAGAATAGCAGATTACGTAGAATGTGGAGAAGGAGTTTGGTGGCATAAAAATTTAGAATCAAATGCAATAGTATTCCATGACGGTGATAAGTCTCCAGAGTTTCAATCGGGAGGACCCAAAATGTTTTCTTTTGAAACCAGCAATTTACAGGATGTACAAAAGTTATTAAGTCGAAGTTGGCAAAATGTTATTTCAAGTAACATCAGAATACCAATAGACAAAGCTTTTGACAATGAATGTGATTATTTTTCTACAATACAAGTAGAAAAGGAGAAGGAAGAAAACGTTGTCATGGAGAGAGTTAGAGGTGATTTTGACACAATTGATGTGATCACTGGCACTGAAATAAATCCAACATACGAGAAAATCGTAGCACCAACACGTAATATAGGAAAGTACTCATAATCTTAAATCCAGTGTGGCAAAGTCTGTTTGCAAAGTTATAGGTATATCAACACAATTACGTGAATTCGACAACAATCACATGTCCTACAAAAATTACAGGTACGAAAAAGCTGGCAAACGTTGTCAAAATCTTTTGTCGAAACTGCAAAAAAGAGTCAAAGAAACATACAAAGAGGCTGAATCCTTTGTTAATCAATGGCAAAAAGATTATTTTGTAAAAAACGGGAAAGAACCTGTGAAAGAGGATATACAGAATGATGAAAACTGTTTTGACATGTACATCAAAGCAATTAATGGCAAAAAATTACTTCATTTTTGGAAAATTAAGATATGAACACAAGCTCTACAATTTGTTGCATAAATGACATTATAAAATTTGTTAAGGTATATATATATATATATATATATACCTTAACAAATTTTAATAATATATATATTATATATAAAGAAATTTTAAACAAATTGCACGAGTAAACACAGCGTTTACATTTGAGAAAACAGTACGTTACTGTCCTTTTTCGTGTACCTACATAGGGTAATAATTTAATTAATTCGTGTGCGAATGTGCATTTCATCGATTTTTGAATGCAAACGTCAAAATTTCAATTCTGCTTTAGTTTCCAAAAGGTATAGCTAACCAGTGACTTAAATGTCTCAACTGTTCTAAGCCAAGAATTATACTTAAATGATTTGCCAACTAAGCTACTCTTGTGTAAGCAAGAGACAGGATTCGAACATGCAGTCTATCCAGATAACCTCTTTAGCTAGCTAGCAGTTTACTATCTGAGTTTTTTTTCCTTTTTCTCAATATTCTTATATATATTCCAATATTCTAATTCCTTATCATAAAGTCATAATTTGTTAGCTATCCCTTTACTATTCAGTAGTAACATAGTGTATTATAGCTTAGTATTTATTTTCCTTATTTTGTACAGCTATAACAGATGAAATAGAAATACAATCAAAAGCTCACCAAAGATAATTTGTATAATGTTGAGCATTAAACTTCTTCCTTAGGTCTTTAGCTAATTACCCAGCATGTTGCTGAAACTTTTCCAAACTATTCAGCCAGGACCTACGATTCCTAAAATATTCAAAGACACAGCCAAACATCTTCTAATCAGTCTTACGTTCTTTGACTTTGCAATTTAAAGAATATTACGAAAATAAGATCTTGCCCTTCATTCTTGTCCGTCAAAAAAATGTTAAGGAGACATCATATAAGCGGCACGTTTTCACCGACTTAAAAAACGCGGGCAAACCCGAAGTTTTTTCGAAATTTCCCGAACTATTTTTGGACGCGCCTTAACTCACCCGAGCTAGTAATATCGCAAAAATATCGCTAAATACATGTTGGTACGAATATGTGACGCAATCGTTGAAACTCAAACGGACTGATACCGTTAGAAAGTCAACAAAATGTAGTTTGTGGAAATGTCTCTATTTCTTCAGCGCGCGCTAACGGCTTGGATTGGTCCCACGGTAAAGAATGACTTATCAAACTAAGTATTTAAATAAAGAGCTAACAGATCGTCCAGTGTAACTGCGGAGTTCCAGCAGTCATACCAAAGTGAGAAGAAAGTTAATTCTTGGAGTCCATTTGCCTCATTTATCACATTTATAAGGTCAAAGTCCAAAATCAGTTCAATTAGATCCCAGCGGTCAATCGTTTCACTTTTAAAAGCGATGCAACCTAGTAATATCGGAAAAATATCGCTAAATACATGTTGGTACGAATATGTGACGTAACCGTTGTAACTCAACCGGACTGATACCGTTAGAAAGTCAATGAAATGTAGTTTTAGAAACTGTCTCTATTTCCTCAGCGCGCGCTAATGGTCTGGATTGGTCCCACTGTAAAAAATGACTTATTGATCTAAATATTTAAATAAAGAGCTAACAGAGCGTCCAGTGTAACTGCGGAGTTGCAGCATTCATGCCAAAGTAAGAAGAATGTTAATTCTTGGAGTCCAATTGTCCCATTTATCACATTTATAAGGTCAAAGTCCAAAATCAGTTCAATTATGTCCCACGGTCAATCGTTTCACTGTTAAAAGCGCTGCAACCTAGTAATATCGGAAAAATATCGCTAAATACATGTTGGTACGAATATGTGACGCAATCGTTGAATCACAAACGGACTGATACCGTTCGAAAGTCAATAAAATGTAGTTTTTGGAAATGTCTCTATTTCTTCAGCGCGCGCTAACGGCTTGGATTGGTCCCACTGTAAAGAATGACTTATCGAACTAAGTATTTAAATAAAGAGCTAACAGAGCGTCCAGTGTAACTGCGGAGTTCCAGCATCATGCCAAAGTAAGAAGAATGTTAATTCTTGGAGTCCAATTGTCCCATTTATCACATTTATAAGGTCAAAGTCCAAAATCAGTTCAATTAGGTCCCACGGTCAATCGTTTCACTTTTAAAAGCAATGCAACCTAGTAATATCGGAAAAATATCGCTAAATACATGTTGGTACGAATATGTGACGCAATCGTTGTAACTCAAACGGACTGATACCGTTAGAAAGTCAATAAAATGTAGTTTTTGAAATTGTCTCTATTTCCTCAGCGCGCGCTAACGGCTTGGATTGGTCCCACTGTAAAAAATGACTTATCGAACTAAATATTTAAATAAAGAGCTAACAGAGCGTCCAGTGTAACTGCGGAGTTCCAGCAGTCATACCAAAGTGAGAAGAATGTTAATTCTTGGGGTTCATTTGTCTCATTAATCACATTTATAAGGTCAAAGTCCAAAATCAGTTCAATTAGATCCCACGGTCAATCGTTTCACTTTTAAAAGCGATGCAACCTAGTAATATCGGAAAAATATCGCTAAATACATGTTGGTACGAATATGTGACGCAACCGTTGTAACTCAAACGGACTGATACCGTTAGAAAGTCAATAAAATGTAGTTTTAGAAACTGTCTCTATTTCTCAGCGCGCGCTAACGGCTTGGATTGGTCCCACTGTAAAAAATGACTTATCGAACTAAATATTTAAATAAAGAGCTAACAGAGCGTCCAGTGTAACTGCGGAGTTCCAGCAGTCATACCAAAGTGAGAAGAATGTTAATTCTTGGGTCCATTTGTCTCATTATCACATTTATAAGGTCAAAGTCCAAAATCAGTTCAATTAGTCCCACGGTCAATCGTTTCACTTTTAAAAGCGATGCAACCTAGTAATATCGGAAAAATATCGCTAAATACATGTTGGTACGAATATGTGACGCAACGTTGTAACTCAAACGGACTGATACCGTTAGAAAGTCAATAAAATGTAGTTTTGAAACTGTCTCTATTTCTCAGCGCGCGCTAACGGCTTGGATTGGTCCCACTGTAAAAAATGACTTATCGAACTAAATATTTAAATAAAGAGCTAACAGAGTGTCCAGTGTAACTGTGGAGTTCCAGCAGTCATACCAAAGTGAGAAAAATGTTAATTCTTGGGTTCATTTGTCTCATTAATCACATTTATAAGGTCAAAGTCCAAAATCAGTTCAATTAGATCCCACGGTCAATCGTTTCACTTTTAAAAGCGATGCAACCTAGTAATATCGGAAAAATATCGCTAAATACATGTTGGTACGAATATGTGACGCAACCGTTGTAACTCAAACGGACTGATACCGTTAGAAAGTCAATAAAATGTAGTTTTGAAACTGTCTCTATTTCTTCAGCGCGCGCTAACGGCTTGGATTGGTCCCACTGTAAAAAATGACTTATCGAACTAAATATTTAAATAAAGAGCTAACAGAGCGTCCAGTGTAATTGCGGAGTTCCAGCAGTCATACCAAAGTGAGAAGAATGTTAATTCTTGGGGTCCATTTGTCTCATTAATCACATTTATAAGGTCAAAGTCCAAAATCAGTTCAATTAGATCCCACGGTCAATCGTTTCACTTTTAAAAGCGATGCAACCTAGTAATATCGGAAAAATATCGCTAAATACATGTTGGTACGAATATGTGACGCAACCGTTGTAACTCAAACGGACTGATACCGTTAGAAAGTCAATGAAATGTAGTTTTGAAACTGTCTCTATTTCTTCAGCGCGCGCTAACGGCTTGGATTGGTCCCACTGTAAAAAATGACTTATCGAACTAAATATTTAAATAAAGAGCTAACAGAGCGTCCAGTGTAACTGCGGAGTTCCAGCAGTCATACCAAAGTGAGAAGAATGTTAATTCTTGGGTCCATTTGTCTCATTATCACATTTATAAGGTCAAAGTCCAAAATCAGTTCAATTAGGTCCCACGGTCAATCGTTTCACTTTTAAAAGCGATGCAACCTAGTAATATCGGAAAAATATCGCTAAATACATGTTGGTACGAATATGTGACGCAACCGTTGTAACTCAAACGGACTGATACCGTTAGAAAGTCAATAAAATGTAGTTTTTGAAACTGTCTCTATTTCTTCAGCGCGCGCTAACGGCTTGGATTGGTCCCACTGTAAAAAATGACTTATCGAACTAAATATTTAAATAAAGAGCTAACAGAGCGTCCAGTGTAACTGCGGAGTTCCAGCAGTCATACCAAAGTGAGAAGAATGTTAATTCTTGGGTCCATTTGTCTCATTATCACATTTATAAGGTCAAAGTCCAAAATCAGTTCAATTAGATCCCACGGTCAATCGTTTCACTTTTAAAAGCGATGCAACCTAGTAATATCGGAAAAATATCGCTAAATACATGTTGGTACGAATATGTGACGCAACGTTGTAACTCAAACGGACTGATACCGTTAGAAAGTCAATAAATGTAGTTTTTGAAATGTCTTTCTTTCTTCAGCGCGCGCTAACGGCTTGGATTGGTCCCACTGTAAAAAATGACTTATCGAACTAAATATTTAAATAAAGAGCTAACAGAGCGTCCAGTGTAACTGCGGAGTTCCAGCAGTCATACCAAAGTGAGAAGAATGTTAATTCTTGGGTCCATTTGTCTCATTATCACATTTATAAGGTCAAAGTCCAAAATCAGTTCAATTAGATCCCACGGTCAATCGTTTCACTTTTAAAAGCGATGCAACCTAGTAATATCGGAAAAATATCGCTAAATACATGTTGGTACGAATATGTGACGCAACCGTTGTAACTCAAACGGACTGATACCGTTAGAAAGTCAATAAATGTAGTTTTGAAACTGTCTCTATTTCTTCAGCGCGCGCTAACGGCTTGGATTGGTCCCACTGTAAAAAATGACTTATCGAACTAAATATTTAAATAAAGAGCTAACAGAGCGTCCAGTGTAACTGCGGAGTTCCAGCAGTCATACCAAAGTGAGAAGAATGTTAATTCTTGGAGTCCATTTGTCTCATTATCACATTTATAAGGTCAAAGTCCAAAATCAGTTCAATTAGATCCCACGGTCAATCGTTTCACTTTTAAAAGCGATGCAACCTAGTAATATCGGAAAAATATCGCTAAATACATGTTGGTACGAATATGTGACGCAACGTTGTAACTCAAACGGACTGATACCGTTAGAAAGTCAATGAAATGTAGTTTTTGAAACTGTCTCTATTTCTTCAGCGCGCGCTAACGGCTTGGATTGGTCCCACTGTAAAAAATGACTTATCGAACTAAATATTTAAATAAAGAGCTAACAGAGCGTCCAGTGTAACTGCGGAGTTCCAGCAGTCATACCAAAGTGAGAAGAATGTTAATTCTTGGAGTCCATTGTCTCATTTATCACATTTATAAGGTCAAAGTCCAAAATCAGTTCAATTAGTCCCACGGTCAATCGTTTCACTTTTAAAAGCGATGCAACCTAGTAATATCGGAAAAATATCGCTAAATACATGTTGGTACGAATATGTGACGCAACGTTGTAACTCAAACGGACTGATACCGTTAGAAAGTCAATAAATGTAGTTTTTGAAACTGTCTCTATTTCTTCAGCGCGCGCTAACGGCTTGGATTGGTCCCACTGTAAAAAATGACTTATCGAACTAAATATTTAAATAAAGAGCTAACAGAGCGTCCAGTGTAACTGCGGAGTTCCAGCAGTCATACCAAAGTGAGAAGAATGTTAATTCTTGGAGTCCATTTGTCTCATTTATCACATTTATAAGGTCAAAGTCCAAAATCAGTTCAATTAGATCCCACGGTCAATCGTTTCACTTTTAAAAGCGATGCAACCTAGTAATATCGGAAAAATATCGCTAAATACATGTTGGTACGAATATGTGACGCAACCGTTGTAACTCAAACGGACTGATACCGTTAGAAAGTCAATAAAATGTAGTTTTTGAAACTGTCTCTATTCTTCAGCGCGCGCTAACGGCTTGGATTGGTCCCACTGTAAAAAATGACTTATCGAACTAAATATTTAAATAAAGAGCTAACAGAGCGTCCAGTGTAACTGCGGAGTTCCAGCAGTCATACCAAAGTGAGAAGAATGTTAATTCTTGGAGTCCATTTGTCTCATTTATCACATTTATAAGGTCAAAGTCCAAAATCAGTTCAATTAGATCCCACGGTCAATCGTTTCACTTTTAAAAGCGATGCAACCTAGTAATATCGGAAAAATATCGCTAAATACATGTTGGTACGAATATGTGACGCAACGTTGTAACTCAAACGGACTGATACCGTTAGAAAGTCAATAAAATGTAGTTTTTGAAACTGTCTCTATTTCTTCAGCGCGCGCTAACGGCTTGGATTGGTCCCACTGTAAAAAATGACTTATCGAACTAAATATTTAAATAAAGAGCTAACAGAGCGTCCAGTGTAACTGCGGAGTTCCAGCAGTCATACCAAAGTGAGAAGAATGTTAATTCTTGGAGTCCATTTGTCTCATTTATCACATTTATAAGGTCAAAGTCCAAAATCAGTTCAATTAGATCCCACGGTCAATCGTTTCACTTTTAAAAGCGATGCAACCTAGTAATATCGGAAAAATATCGCTAAATACATGTTGGTACGAATATGTGACGCAACCGTTGTAACTCAAACGGACTGATACCGTTAGAAAGTCAATAAAATGTAGTTTTTGAAACTGTCTCTATTTCTTCAGCGCGCGCTAACGGCTTGGATTGGTCCCACTGTAAAAAATGACTTATCGAACTAAATATTTAAATAAAGAGCTAACAGAGCGTCCAGTGTAACTGCGGAGTTCCAGCAGTCATACCAAAGTGAGAAGAATGTTAATTCTTGGAGTCCATTTGTCTCATTTATCACATTTATAAGGTCAAAGTCCAAAATCAGTTCAATTAGTCCCACGGTCAATCGTTTCACTTTTAAAAGCGATGCAACCTAGTAATATCGGAAAAATATCGCTAAATACATGTTGGTACGAATATGTGACGCAACGTTGTAACTCAAACGGACTGATACCGTTAGAAAGTCAATGAAATGTAGTTTTGAAACTTTCTTTCTTCAGCGCGCGCTAACGGCTTGGATTGGTCCCACTGTAAAAAATGACTTATCGAACTAAATATTTAAATAAAGAGCTAACAGAGCGTCCAGTGTAACTGCGGAGTTCCAGCAGTCATACCAAAGTGAGAAGAATGTTAATTCTTGGAGTCCATTTGTCTCATTTATCACATTTATAAGGTCAAAGTCCAAAATCAGTTCAATTAGATCCCACGGTCAATCGTTTCACTTTTAAAAGCGATGCAACCTAGTAATATCGGAAAAATATCGCTAAATACATGTTGGTACGAATATGTGACGCAACCGTTGTAACTCAAACGGACTGATACCGTTAGAAAGTCAATAAAATGTAGTTTTTGAAACTGTCTCTATTTCTTCAGCGCGCGCTAACGGCTTGGATTGGTCCCACTGTAAAAAATGACTTATCGAACTAAATATTTAAATAAAGAGCTAACAGAGCGTCCAGTGTAACTGCGGAGTTCCAGCAGTCATACCAAAGTGAGAAGAATGTTAATTCTTGGAGTCCATTTGTCTCATTTATCACATTTATAAGGTCAAAGTCCAAAATCAGTTCAATTAGATCCCACGGTCAATCGTTTCACTTTTAAAAGCGATGCAACCTAGTAATATCGGAAAAATATCGCTAAATACATGTTGGTACGAATATGTGACGCAACCGTTGTAACTCAAACGGACTGATACCGTTAGAAAGTCAATAAAATGTAGTTTTTGAAACTGTCTCTATTTCTTCAGCGCGCGCTAACGGCTTGGATTGGTCCCACTGTAAAAAATGACTTATCGAACTAAATATTTAAATAAAGAGCTAACAGAGCGTCCAGTGTAACTGCGGAGTTCCAGCAGTCATACCAAAGTGAGAAGAATGTTAATTCTTGGAGTCCATTTGTCTCATTTATCACATTTATAAGGTCAAAGTCCAAAATCAGTTCAATTAGTCCCACGGTCAATCGTTTCACTTTTAAAAGCGATGCAACCTAGTAATATCGGAAAAATATCGCTAAATACATGTTGGTACGAATATGTGACGCAACCGTTGTAACTCAAACGGACTGATACCGTTAGAAAGTCAATAAATGTAGTTTTTGAAACTGTCTCTATTTCTTCAGCGCGCGCTAACGGCTTGGATTGGTCCCACTGTAAAAAATGACTTATCGAACTAAATATTTAAATAAAGAGCTAACAGAGCGTCCAGTGTAACTGCGGAGTTCCAGCAGTCATACCAAAGTGAGAAGAATGTTAATTCTTGGGTCCATTTGTCTCATTATCACATTTATAAGGTCAAAGTCCAAAATCAGTTCAATTAGATCCCACGGTCAATCGTTTCACTTTTAAAAGCGATGCAACCTAGTAATATCGGAAAAATATCGCTAAATACATGTTGGTACGAATATGTGACGCAACCGTTGTAACTCAAACGGACTGATACCGTTAGAAAGTCAATGAAATGTAGTTTTTGAAACTGTCTCTTTCTTCAGCGCGCGCTAACGGCTTGGATTGGTCCCACTGTAAAAAATGACTTATCGAACTAAATATTTAAATAAAGAGCTAACAGAGCGTCCAGTGTAACTGCGGAGTTCCAGCAGTCATACCAAAGTGAGAAGAATGTTAATTCTTGGGTCCATTTGTCTCATTATCACATTTATAAGGTCAAAGTCCAAAATCAGTTCAATTAGATCCCACGGTCAATCGTTTCACTTTTAAAAGCGATGCAACCTAGTAATATCGGAAAAATATCGCTAAATACATGTTGGTACGAATATGTGACGCAACCGTTGTAACTCAAACGGACTGATACCGTTAGAAAGTCAATAAATGTAGTTTTTGAAACTGTCTCTATTTCTCAGCGCGCGCTAACGGCTTGGATTGGTCCCACTGTAAAAAATGACTTATCGACTAAATATTTAAATAAAGAGCTAACAGAGCGTCCAGTGTAACTGCGGAGTTCCAGCAGTCATACCAAAGTGAGAAGAATGTTAATTCTTGGAGTCCATTGTCTCATTTATCACATTTATAAGGTCAAAGTCCAAAATCAGTTCAATTAGTCCCACGGTCAATCGTTTCACTTTTAAAAGCGATGCAACCTAGTAATATCGGAAAAATATCGCTAAATACATGTTGGTACGAATATGTGACGCAACGTTGTAACTCAAACGGACTGATACCGTTAGAAAGTCAATGAAATGTAGTTTTTGAAACTGTCTCTATTTCTTCAGCGCGCGATAACGGCTTGGATTGGTCCCACTGTAAAAAATGACTTATCGAACTAAATATTTAAATAAAGAGCTAACAGAGCGTCCAGTGTAACTGCGGAGTTCCAGCAGTCATACCAAAGTGAGAAGAATGTTAATTCTTGGAGTCCATTTGTCTCATTTATCACATTTATAAGGTCAAAGTCCAAAATCAGTTCAATTATCCCACGGTCAATCGTTTCACTTTTAAAAGCGATGCAACCTAGTAATATCGGAAAAATATCGCTAAATACATGTTGGTACGAATATGTGACGCAACGTTGTAACTCAAACGGACTGATACCGTTAGAAAGTCAATGAAATGTAGTTTTTGAAACTGTCTCTATTTCTTCAGCGCGCGCTAACGGCTTGGATTGGTCCCACTGTAAAAAATGACTTATCGAACTAAATATTTAAATAAAGAGCTAACAGAGCGTCCAGTGTAACTGCGGAGTTCCAGCAGTCATACCAAAGTGAGAAGAATGTTAATTCTTGGGTCCATTTGTCTCATTTATCACATTTATAAGGTCAAAGTCCAAAATCAGTTCAATTAGATCCCACGGTCAATCGTTTCACTTTTAAAAGCGATGCAACCTAGTAATATCGGAAAAATATCGCTAAATACATGTTGGTACGAATATGTGACGCAACCGTTGTAACTCAAACGGACTGATACCGTTAGAAAGTCAATGAAATGTAGTTTTTGAAACTGTCTCTATTTCTTCAGCGCGCGCTAACGGCTTGGATTGGTCCCACTGTAAAAAATGACTTATCGAACTAAATATTTAAATAAAGAGCTAACAGAGCGTCCAGTGTAACTGCGGAGTTCCAGCAGTCATACCAAAGTGAGAAGAATGTTAATTCTTGGAGTCCATTTGTCTCATTTATCACATTTATAAGGTCAAAGTCCAAAATCAGTTCAATTAGATCCCACGGTCAATCGTTTCACTTTTAAAAGCGATGCAACCTAGTAATATCGGAAAAATATCGCTAAATACATGTTGGTACGAATATGTGACGCAACCGTTGTAACTCAAACGGACTGATACCGTTAGAAAGTCAATAAAATGTAGTTTTGAAACTGTCTCTATTTCTTCAGCGCGCGCTAACGGCTTGGATTGGTCCCACTGTAAAAAATGACTTATCGAACTAAATATTTAAATAAAGAGCTAACAGAGCGTCCAGTGTAACTGCGGAGTTCCAGCAGTCATACCAAAGTGAGAAGAATGTTAATTCTTGGAGTCCATTTGTCTCATTATCACATTTATAAGGTCAAAGTCCAAAATCAGTTCAATTAGTCCCACGGTCAATCGTTTCACTTTTAAAAGCGATGCAACCTAGTAATATCGGAAAAATATCGCTAAATACATGTTGGTACGAATATGTGACGCAACCGTTGTAACTCAAACGGACTGATACCGTTAGAAAGTCAATGAAATGTAGTTTTTGAAACTGTCTCTATTTCTTCAGCGCGCGCTAACGGCTTGGATTGGTCCCACTGTAAAAAATGACTTATCGAACTAAATATTTAAATAAAGAGCTAACAGAGCGTCCAGTGTAACTGCGGAGTTACAAGTACTAATTCGCTTAATAGAGGAATGGAAGAGTAAACTTGATAAGAATTATGTGGTGGGTGCGATCTTGATGGATCTTTCAAAAGCTTTTGACTGTGTACCACATGACTTACTAATTGCGAAATTAGCTGCTTATGGATTTGACAATAAGTCTCTTCAATTCATTCTATCTTATCTTACTGATAGAGAGCAAGCCACTCGAATAAATGGGATCTATAGTCTATTTCAAATTATCTTATCTGGTGTACCACAAGGTTCTATTTTGGGACCTATCATATTCAATATATTTATAAATGATTTGTTTCTTTTTATAGAAAAATATAAGCTACATAATTACGCTGATGATAACACAATATCCAACTTCTCAAATTCTATTCCTAATTTGATAAATACTTTAGAAAACGAAGCTAAAACTGCCCTCTCCTGGTTAAAAGATAATAAATTGATTGCAAACCCTGAAAAGTTTCACTCGATAATTCTGACAAAGAATAAGGCAGATAATTTAGGTCTAAAATTTAACATAGGAAATAAAACTATTTAAAGTGAAAATAACGTGAAATTACTAGGTGTGACTATAGACAATAAATTAAATTTTGACAGACACGTTAGTGATTTGTGTCGCAAAGCATCAGCCCAACTAAATGCCTTATTTCGATTTAGAAGTTTCTTATCCTTTCAAGCAAAATATATTTTAGTTCAAAGTTTTATCTACGCAAATTTCAATTATTGTTCCCTTATATGGCATTTTTCTTCTTCTAAATCTTTATCTAAAGTCGAAATGATACAAAAACGAGCATTAAGATTTCTGTATAATGATACGGTAAGTACATACGAAAATTTACTTAAAAATTCCAGCAAGAGTCACATGAATGTAAATCGTTACGGTCATTGTGTATAGAAATCTTTAAAACTATAAATAACAGCAACCCTCTTTTTATGAAAGATATATTTTGTTTAAATGATAACCGGTAGGACAGTCAGAGAACAAAATACAAATAATTTGGTAGTCTCAAGGAAAAGGACCGCAACTTTTGGAACTAATAGCTTATCAGCCCTGGGACCAAAGATTTGGAATAACCTACCATCACATTTGAAGCGATGTGACAACCTTAAAGTTTTTAAAAGCATGATAAAAATGTGGGACGGATCTAAATGTAACTGTGATGAATGTAAGGTCCCTTTATAGAACTTTGTTGTTATTATTGTTTATATATATAAAAAAAATGATTTTATTTAATTGTAAACATAAAAATTTAGTCGATTTAGATTAGTTTTCTTAATTACTTTTTTTTTTTTTGGAAACTATTGTAAATATGTGAATAATCGACTTTAAATAAACTGAAAAGAAAAAAGAAAGAAAAAAGAGTTCCAGCAGTCATACCAAAGTGAGAAGAAAGTTAATTCTTGGAGTCCATTTGCCTCATTTATCACATTTATAAGGTCAAAGTCCAAAATCAGTTCAATTAAATCCCACGGTCAATCGTTTCACTTTTAAAAGCGATGCAACCTAGTAATATCGGAAAAATATCGCTAAATACATGTTGGTACGAATATGTGACGCAACCGTTGTAACTCAAACGGACTGATACCGTTAGAAATCAATAAAATGTAGTTTTAGAAACTGTCTCTATTTCCTCAGCGCGCGCTAACGGCTTGGATTGGTCCCACTGTAAAAAATGACTTATCGATTTAAATATTTAAATAAAGAGCTAACAGAGCGTCCAGTGTAACTGCGGAGTTCCAGCAATCATGCCAAAGTAGAAGAATGTTAATTCTTGGAGTCCAATTGTCCATTTATCACATTTATAAGGTCAAAGTCCAAAATCAGTTCAATTAGATCCCACGGTCAATTTTCACTTTTAAAAGCGATGCAACCTAGTAATATCGGAAAAATATCGCTAAATACATGTTGGTACGAATATGTGACGCAACCGTTGTAACTCAAACGGATTGATACCGTTAGAAAGTCAATAAATGTAGTTTTTGAAACTGTCTCTATTTCTTCAGCGCGCGCTAACGGCTTGGATTGGTCCCACTGTAAAAAATGACTTATCGAACTAAATATTTAAATAAAGAGCTAACAGAGCGTCCAGTGTAACTGCGGAGTTCCAGCAGTCATACCAAAGTGAGAAGAATGTTAATTCTTGGAGTCCATTTGCTCATTTATCACATTTATAAGGTCAAAGTCCAAAATCAGTTCAATTAGGTCCCACGGTCAATCGTTTCACTTTTAAAAGCGATGCAACCTAGTAATATCGGAAAAATATCGCTAAATACATGTTGGTACGAATATGTGACGCAACGTTGTAACTCAAACGGACTGATACCGTTAGAAAGTCAATGAAATGTAGTTTTTGAAACTGTCTCTATTTCTTCAGCGCGCGCTAACGGCTTGGATTGGTCCCACTGTAAAAAATGACTTATCGAACTAAATATTTAAATAAAGAGCTAACAGAGCGTCCAGTGTAACTGCGGAGTTCCAGCAGTCATACCAAAGTGAGAAGAATGTTAATTCTTGGAGTCCATTTGCCTCATTTATCACATTTATAAGGTCAAAGTCCAAAATCAGTTCAATTAGGTCCCACGGTCAATCGTTTCACTTTTAAAAGCGATGCAACCTAGTAATATCGGAAAAATATCGCTAAATACATGTTGGTACGAATATGTGACGCAATCGTTGTAACTCAAACGGACTGATACCGTTAGAAAGTCAATGAAATGTAGTTTTTGAAATGTCTCTATTTTTCAGCGCGCGTAACGGCTTGGATTGGTCCCACTGTAAAAAATGACTTATCGAACTAAATATTTAAATAAAGAGCTAACAGAGCGTCCAGTGTAATTGCGGAGTTCCAGCAGTCATACCAAAGTGAGAAGAATGTTAATTCTTGGGGTCCATTTGTCTCATTAATCACATTTTTAAGGTCAAAGTCCAAAATCAGTTCAATTAGATCCCACGGTCAATCGTTTCACTTTTAAAAGCGATGCAACCTAGTAATATCGGAAAAATATCGCTAAATACATGTTGGTACGAATATGTGACGCAACCGTTGTAACTCAAACGGACTGATACCGTTAGAAAGTCAATAAAATGTAGTTTTTGAAACTGTCTCTATTTCTTCACTGTAAAAAATGACTTATCGATAAATATTTAAATAAAGAGCTAACAGAGCGTCCAGTGTAACTGCGGAGTTCCAGCAGTCATACCAAAGTGAAGAAGAATGTTTTCTTGGAGTCCAATTGTCTCATTTATCACATTTATAAGGTCAAAGTCCAAAAAGTTCAATTAGGTCCCACGGTCAATCGTTTCACTTTTAAAAGCGATGCAACCTAGTAATATCGGAAAAATATCGCTAAATACATGTTGGTACGAATATGTGACGCAACGTTGTAACTCAAACGGACTGATACCGTTAGAAAGTCAATAAAATGTAGTTTTTGAAACTGTCTCTATTTCTTCAGCGCGCGCTAACGGCTTGGATTGGTCCCACTGTAAAAAATGACTTATCGAACTAAATATTTAAATAAAGAGCTAACAGAGCGTCCAGTGTAACTGCGGAGTTCCAGCAGTCATACCAAAGTGAGAAGAATGTTAATTCTTGGAGTCCATTTGCCTCATTTATCACATTTATAAGGTCAAAGTCCAAAATCAGTTCAATTAGATCCCACGGTCAATCGTTTCACTTTTAAAAGCGATGCAACCTAGTAATATCGGAAAAATATCGCTAAATACATGTTGGTACGAATATGTGACGCAACCGTTGTAACTCAAACGGACTGATACCGTTAGAAAGTCAATAAAATGTAGTTTTTGAAACTGTCTCTATTTCTTCAGCGCGCGCTAACGGCTTGGATTGGTCCCACTGTAAAAAATGACTTATCGAACTAAATATTTAAATAAAGAGCTAACAGAGCGTCCAGTGTAACTGCGGAGTTCCAGCAGTCATACCAAAGTGAGAAGAATGTTAATTCTTGGAGTCCATTTGTCTCATTTATCACATTTATAAGGTCAAAGTCCAAAATCAGTTCAATTAGATCCCACGGTCAATCGTTTCACTTTTAAAAGCGATGCAACCTAGTAATATCGGAAAAATATCGCTAAATACATGTTGGTACGAATATGTGACGCAATCGTTGTAACTCAAACGGACTGATACCGTTAGAAAGTCAATGAAATGTAGTTTTTGGAAATGTCTTTCTTTCTTCAGAGCGCGCTAACGGCTTGGATTGGTCCCACTGTAAAAAATGACTTATCGAACTAAATATTTAAATAAAGAGCTAACAGAGCGTCCAGTGTAACTGCGGAGTTCCAGCAGTCATACCAAAGTGAGAAGAATGTTAATTCTTGGAGTCCATTTGTCTCATTTATCACATTTATAAGGTCAAAGTCCAAAATCAGTTCAATTAGATCCCACGGTCAATCGTTTCACTTTTAAAAGCGATGCAACCTAGTAATATCGGAAAAATATCGCTAAATACATGTTGGTACGAATATGTGACGCAACCGTTGTAACTCAAACGGACTGATACCGTTAGAAAGTCAATAAAATGTAGTTTTTGAAACTGTCTCTATTTCTTCAGCGCGCGCTAACGGCTTGGATTGGTCCCACTGTAAAAAATGACTTATCGAACTAAATATTTAAATAAAGAGCTAACAGAGCGTCCAGTGTAACTGCGGAGTTCCAGCAGTCATACCAAAGTGAGAAGAATGTTAATTCTTGGGTCCATTTGTCTCATTATCACATTTATAAGGTCAAAGTCCAAAATCAGTTCAATTAGATCCCACGGTCAATCGTTTCACTTTTAAAAGCGATGCAACCTAGTAATATCGGAAAAATATCGCTAAATACATGTTGGTACGAATATGTGACGCAACGTTGTAACTCAAACGGACTGATACCGTTAGAAAGTCAATAAATGTAGTTTTTGAAACTGTCTCTATTTCTTCAGCGCGCGCTAACGGCTTGGATTGGTCCCACTGTAAAAAATGACTTATCGAACTAAATATTTAAATAAAGAGCTAACAGAGCGTCCAGTGTAACTGCGGAGTTCCAGCAGTCATACCAAAGTGAGAAGAATGTTAATTCTTGGAGTCCATTTCTCATTTATCACATTTATAAGGTCAAAGTCCAAAATCAGTTCAATTAGATCCCACGGTCAATCGTTTCACTTTTAAAAGCGATGCAACCTAGTAATATCGGAAAAATATCGCTAAATACATGTTGGTACGAATATGTGACGCAACGTTGTAACTCAAACGGACTGATACCGTTAGAAAGTCAATGAAATGTAGTTTTTGAAATGTCTCTATTTCTTCAGCGCGCGCTAACGGCTTGGATTGGTCCCACTGTAAAAAATGACTTATCGAACTAAATATTTAAATAAAGAGCTAACAGAGCGTCCAGTGTAACTGCGGAGTTCCAGCAGTCATACCAAAGTGAGAAGAATGTTAATTCTTGGGTCCATTTGTCTCATTATCACATTTATAAGGTCAAAGTCCAAAATCAGTTCAATTAGATCCCACGGTCAATCGTTTCACTTTTAAAAGCGATGCAACCTAGTAATATCGGAAAAATATCGCTAAATACATGTTGGTACGAATATGTGACGCAACGTTGTAACTCAAACGGACTGATACCGTTAGAAAGTCAATAAAATGTAGTTTTTGAAACTGTCTCTATTTCTTCAGCGCGCGCTAACGGCTTGGATTGGTCCCACTGTAAAAAATGACTTATCGAACTAAATATTTAAATAAAGAGCTAACAGAGCGTCCAGTGTAACTGCGGAGTTCCAGCAGTCATACCAAAGTGAGAAGAATGTTAATTCTTGGGTCCATTTGTCTCATTTATCACATTTATAAGGTCAAAGTCCAAAATCAGTTCAATTAGATCCCACGGTCAATCGTTTCACTTTTAAAAGCGATGCAACCTAGTAATATCGGAAAAATATCGCTAAATACATGTTGGTACGAATATGTGACGCAACCGTTGTAACTCAAACGGACTGATACCGTTAGAAAGTCAATAAATGTAGTTTTTGAAACTGTCTCTATTTCTTCAGCGCGCGCTAACGGCTTGGATTGGTCCCACTGTAAAAAATGACTTATCGAACTAAATATTTAAATAAAGAGCTAACAGAGCGTCCAGTGTAACTGCGGAGTTCCAGCAGTCATACCAAAGTGAGAAGAATGTTAATTCTTGGAGTCCATTTCTCATTATCACATTTATAAGGTCAAAGTCCAAAATCAGTTCAATTAGATCCCACGGTCAATCGTTTCACTTTTAAAAGCGATGCAACCTAGTAATATCGGAAAAATATCGCTAAATACATGTTGGTACGAATATGTGACGCAACGTTGTAACTCAAACGGACTGATAGCGTTAGAAAGTCAATGAAATGTAGTTTTTGAAATTGTCTTTCTTTCTTCAGCGCGCGCTAACGGCTTGGATTGGTCCCACTGTAAAAAATGACTTATCGAACTAAATATTTAAATAAAGAGCTAACAGAGCGTCCAGTGTAACTGCGGAGTTCCAGCAGTCATACCAAAGTGAGAAGAATGTTAATTCTTGGGTCCATTTGTCTCATTATCACATTTATAAGGTCAAAGTCCAAAATCAGTTCAATTAGATCCCACGGTCAATCGTTTCACTTTTAAAAGCGATGCAACCTAGTAATATCGGAAAAATATCGCTAAATACATGTTGGTACGAATATGTGACGCAACCGTTGTAACTCAAACGGACTGATACCGTTAGAAAGTCAATAAAATGTAGTTTTTGAAACTGTCTCTATTTCTTCAGCGCGCGCTAACGGCTTGGATTGGTCCCACTGTAAAAAATGACTTATCGAACTAAATATTTAAATAAAGAGCTAACAGAGCGTCCAGTGTAACTGCGGAGTTCCAGCAGTCATACCAAAGTGAGAAGAATGTTAATTCTTGGAGTCCATTTGTCTCATTATCACATTTATAAGGTCAAAGTCCAAAATCAGTTCAATTAGATCCCACGGTCAATCGTTTCACTTTTAAAAGCGATGCAACCTAGTAATATCGGAAAAATATCGCTAAATACATGTTGGTACGAATATGTGACGCAACGTTGTAACTCAAACGGACTGATACCGTTAGAAAGTCAATAAATGTAGTTTTTGAAACTGTCTCTTTCTTCAGCGCGCGCTAACGGCTTGGATTGGTCCCACTGTAAAAAATGACTTATCGAACTAAATATTTAAATAAAGAGCTAACAGAGCGTCCAGTGTAACTGCGGAGTTCCAGCAGTCATACCAAAGTGAGAAGAATGTTAATTCTTGGAGTCCATTTGTCTCATTATCACATTTATAAGGTCAAAGTCCAAAATCAGTTCAATTAGATCCCACGGTCAATCGTTTCACTTTTAAAAGCGATGCAACCTAGTAATATCGGAAAAATATCGCTAAATACATGTTGGTACGAATATGTGACGCAACGTTGTAACTCAAACGGACTGATACCGTTAGAAAGTCAATAAATGTAGTTTTTGAAACTGTCTCTATTTCTCAGCGCGCGCTAACGGCTTGGATTGGTCCCACTGTAAAAAATGACTTATCGAACTAAATATTTAAATAAAGAGCTAACAGAGCGTCCAGTGTAACTGCGGAGTTCCAGCAGTCATACCAAAGTGAGAAGAATGTTAATTCTTGGAGTCCATTTGTCTCATTTATCACATTTATAAGGTCAAAGTCCAAAATCAGTTCAATTAGATCCCACGGTCAATCGTTTCACTTTTAAAAGCGATGCAACCTAGTAATATCGGAAAAATATCGCTAAATACATGTTGGTACGAATATGTGACGCAACGTTGTAACTCAAACGGACTGATACCGTTAGAAAGTCAATGAAATGTAGTTTTTGAAATGTCTCTATTCTTCAGCGCGCGCTAACGGCTTGGATTGGTCCCACTGTAAAAAATGACTTATCGAACTAAATATTTAAATAAAGAGCTAACAGAGCGTCCAGTGTAACTGCGGAGTTCCAGCAGTCATACCAAAGTGAGAAGAATGTTAATTCTTGGGTCCATTTGTCTCATTATCACATTTATAAGGTCAAAGTCCAAAATCAGTTCAATTAGATCCCACGGTCAATCGTTTCACTTTTAAAAGCGATGCAACCTAGTAATATCGGAAAAATATCGCTAAATACATGTTGGTACGAATATGTGACGCAACCGTTGTAACTCAAACGGACTGATACCGTTAGAAAGTCAATAAATGTAGTTTTTGAAACTGTCTCTATTTCTCAGCGCGCGCTAACGGCTTGGATTGGTCCCACTGTAAAAAATGACTTATCGAACTAAATATTTAAATAAAGAGCTAACAGAGCGTCCAGTGTAACTGCGGAGTTCCAGCAGTCATACCAAAGTGAGAAGAATGTTAATTCTTGGAGTCCATTTGCCTCATTTATCACATTTATAAGGTCAAAGTCCAAAATCAGTTCAATTAGATCCCACGGTCAATCGTTTCACTTTTAAAAGCGATGCAACCTAGTAATATCGGAAAAATATTGCTAAATACATGTTGGTACGAATATGTGACGCAAACATTGTAACTCAAACGGACTGATACCGTTAGAAAGTCAATAAAATGTAGTTTTTGAAATGTCTCTTTTCTTCAGCGCGCGCTAACGGCTTGGATTGGTCCCACTGTAAAAAATGACTTATCGAACTAAATATTTAAATAAAGAGCTAACAGAGCGTCCAGTGTAACTGCGGAGTTCCAGCAGTCATACCAAAGTGAGAAGAATGTTAATTCTTGGAGTCCATTTGTCTCATTATCACATTTATAAGGTCAAAGTCCAAAATCAGTTCAATTAGATCCCACGGTCAATCGTTTCACTTTTAAAAGCGATGCAACCTAGTAATATCGGAAAAATATCGCTAAATACATGTTGGTACGAATATGTGACGCAATCGTTGTAACTCAAACGGACTGATACCGTTAGAAAGTCAATAAAATGTAGTTTTTGAAACTGTCTCTATTTCTTCAGCGCGCGCTAACGGCTTGGATTGGTCCCACTGTAAAAAATGACTTATCGAACTAAATATTTAAATAAAGAGCTAACAGAGCGTCCAGTGTAACTGCGGAGTTCCAGCAGTCATACCAAAGTGAGAAGAATGTTAATTCTTGGAGTCCATTTGCCTCATTTATCACATTTATAAGGTCAAAGTCCAAAATCAGTTCAATTAGATCCCGGTCAATCGTTTCACTTTTAAAAGCGATGCAACCTAGTAATATCGGAAAAATATCGCTAAATACATGTTGGTACGAATATGTGACGCAAACGTTGTAACTCAAACGGACTGATAGCGTTAGAAAGTCAATAAAATGTAGTTTTTGAAATGTCTTCTTTCTTCAGAGCGCGCTAACGGCTTGGATTGGTCCCACTGTAAAAAATGACTTATCGAACTAAATATTTAAATAAAGAGCTAACAGAGCGTCCAGTGTAATTGCGGAGTTCCAGCAGTCATACCAAAGTGAGAAGAATGTTAATTCTT